>QVRM01003429.1:375000-577500 GCA_003439945.1 Dermanyssus gallinae
AGACAGAATAGCTACTTTTATAAATTTCACCCTCACTCCTAACCAAGACGTTTCCGCCCCCTCCTTCTATTGGGAAACATATTTTCGTGCCGAGTTCTACCAAACCTTATAATAAGTGCATACGGTTATGGAAGAAGTTTTTGTTATCGTAATGTACAAAATTATTAAATTAATTTAGGTTTGGGCTCAGCCCGCTCTCAGGTTGATGAGAAATGTAAAACGGCAGCGTAAGTACTATATATATATATATATATATATATATACCGAGCAAGATGGCTTAGTGGCAAGCCTTTGCCTTGCATTCGGGAGGACTGAGTTCGAGACCCAGACTGGCCACTCTTAAATTGGTTTGCATGGTTTCCAATTTAGACAAGGTAAAGGTAATAAGGAGTGGAATAAAAATTAGCCATGTCATGAAAAAATCGTACACGGGCATTAGCCTTACGGAAAATCTAAAAACAAATGATATATATATATATATATATATATATACGCTGCCGTGTTACATTTCCTTTATCAGATTTAACATCAACCTGGGATCTCAGGTTGATGTCCTACTGTTCCACAACTTTGTCGATGATTAAGTTAAAAAAGGTTTTGATGTTCTCGAGGTAGCGAAAAGAAAACGCCTACCGGCGCCAACAGTGTTAAATTTCTGACATTTGGGAAACACGGCGAGTCTGTCTACACTTGATTGTCATGGCGCATGTAGCCCTTTCACGTTTAGCGGTTAATAGCCTCGTGGTAGGCTGGGATGTGGACACTTGCTGTGAACTGCTCGTGAGAACTGTAAGGAGTACAGCCAGGTCGAAGAGACCAGAGTCGAGCTATGACCACAAGCGCGAAAAAACCAGGCATGAAAAAAAACAACTGCTCGAAAAAGCGGAAAGAAAGCCATCAGCCTGCTCAGCGACCATCTGCTCAGCGAGAGACAAGCAACGAATCGCCTAACCGGTCTTCTATATAATTTCCATATTACGCCTTTTTCCAATGATTGAGCGCCCACTTGCATTGGAACAAAAAAAAACTACGAGTCTACCCTTTGACGTAGAAACAGTCAATTCTCGGCAAACTATGTTTATGATTTCTTTAACGAAACCTTTAAAAGGGAACAAAGGCCAGCAGCTATGCACATCGCCAGGCCCTCCCTCCTATGTCATAGCAAGCATGTACGCAGTCTATAAGCTGCGTCAAAGCCTTCGATAGTGCCCCTTGAGATCTCCTGGTGAAGTCATTCCGACATGCACGGGTGTGTGGCTCTTTTCTTAGCGTAATTTTGAGCTTTCTTGATGAAGATATCTTACTGGCGCAAGGCATGCAGGGTGTGTTGAGGGTAAAGCAAAATGTGGGAACCTCGCAAGGGGACCAACTAGGCTGCATATTCTTCACTCTTCTGTTTGCCGATTTAATCATTTATATTCGACGTTATCTATCCATAGTTGTGACGTTTGCAGCTGATTGTAATAAGCCATCACGACCTAGGTGCCCTTAAGCCCATAAGGTCTCTGACAGAGGTGATCCTTGTCTTCAAAGTGCTCAAAATATACGTTATGAAGGCCAAGACCGCGTGACTCAGATGAGAGGATCGATTGGCCGCCAAAACCGTTAGAATGTGTTACCTCTCTTCGGTATCTGGGCTTTGGATCCATTGTACTGGGACGACCTTCACTGCGCACGTTGTCGAGAAATCGCGCACACCTCCAGCATCTCTTGATCAAGATCTCGTCCATCAAGGCTGACATATGGTCTTGACAAAGTATGGGGACACTCAGGCAAACTTTGATTTGCTTGAAAGGTGTTTCACAATAGAGCGGTACTTTGCTTGTGAATGTAGATAAAGAATCGCTTTGCGTATCCAATGTCAGGCTGTGCACCGCTTGTTGTGCACATCATTCGATTGAGGTCGAAGACGCCGCGTACAGTACCATTCTACAGCTTTATCTTGAAATGGTAAAATATAGTTGAACAAGTTCGACGGGAAGTTGGAGGCTTGGATATTTTTAGTGCTTCTGACCTCTGGTCTGGTCTTGCTTTTGACAATCTCCACTACGTCTGTACCAGATACATTGTTAATGGTTATCATCACTTGGTCTGTTTAAATACAAGCAGTATACATAGCGTGTCTATCAACTGTGCTGTCAAGCGTGTAGGACGTATCATTCGTCTGCTAGTTCTATTCTTACGAAGAGATCGCTGCACGTAATGCTCAAGAACAGCTGACAACAGTACCTATATGATACTAATAACGAGCAAAGCGTCGAACCCGGCGGTGTGGTGCATTCGCCCGCGTGTCGCAACTTAAGGAGACGCGGGCATAGATCCGCGGGTTCAAGCCCCACCGTTGCACATTGTTGTACTTATGGGGGTCCACATACGAAGCAACGCGAAAAGCAATCCAGTAGAGGTCAGTCAAATCTTGGCTGAGAGTCCGCCCGAAGAGGTTAGTTTTAGTGTGCGTGAAATAAATGTACATACTGATAACGGTTACTACTGTTATTGCGCATATAAGTATGGTATGCCGAGAAGCTATGTAGCGTTTGTAAACCAATAACAAATAGAACCTTCGGAAGCCAAACGCGACGCGAAAACTAAGTACTAGTTCGTCGTACGTTAGCATCTATATACCACTCATATTAGCCTTGTGCAGACCATCTTAAAATGTCCAAACCACGAAATTTGTTACGCATTCGATGTGCAAATACTTACAATTTTCACTGAGAGGCGGACAACGTCTCGCTTTCCTATCGGCGGCGCACAAGGCTGCTACCAAGCCGAAGCAAATCAGGATTGTAGCAATCTTCATTGTGCTAGCTTCGGTTGTACTGGCTGTCCCACTGAAGACACAAAACTAATGATGGGGCCCGATTGCGCTGCTGCCGCTTTTGTGACCGTCCTGTGCGTTAACGTGTCCGCCCAAATATCTCTGTGATGCTTCCTTCATATATATATATATATATATATATGTGTGTGTGTGCAAACAGCAGTTTTGCGCGTTTGGCAGTGGTGGAGGTAATGGAGGTAAATGTAGTTTAAGGAAGAGATTCTGTTGGACACTCGTCTGGTCGCGGTAATAACAATAATGACTATGCTATGATCAATGTATAAGGTTGTGTCCAAATTGCGGCGATACATGAGTTGTAACGGAAATTTCTCGCGCAAACGATATTTGCACTAGCCAATCAGGAGTCTCCGACTGTAAGTGTAAGGAAAATGATACAGCAACAATAGCTCCAATCACAATTTCAACAACAACAACAACAACAGCTACAGCTACAGCCACAATAACGACAGCAAAACACCGACAACAAGAGGCGGCAGCAGCGGCAGCAACAGAAGTAACAACAACAACAGCAGCAGCAACAGCAACAACAACAACATCTGAAGCAAACATATTAGCAACTCGGTTGGCAGCCGTGCTGCAAGTCGCAAACAATGTCATTCTTGCAATAAGTCACGACAGAGCAGCGACCAGAAAAGGAGGGGGTTTCGATGCCGGCAATGCCAAGCAATTCCGAGCCTGAGGGAGGTGGGTGGGGAGGAACATAGGTAATGTCGTGGATCGGAGCAGTAACACTTGTGCACCTTAAAGCATTCTTAAAACCTTCCATCTAAAAACAGAAACAGAAACAACCAGGATGCAGTAGCGAAAACCTTGGGTGCCAGTTTTCGTGGCGTCGAATACTAGTCTCAGTGAGCCTGTGACCGAGAACGAAGCTGCGGACACACATAACTTGCAAGTGATATCGCAATAACAACGTAACTGGCGTAACCGACTCACGTTATCTCACTAAAAGCACACGGCAAAGTCGATAAAAGCCGCTTGCGCTTTAGTTTGACACGATTCATCAGAGTCGTCCGTGATACGAGTGTACCAAAGTGGCAGTCTCCCAGCCGACACGCCAGCCACTAGCCAGGCCTTGGGGAGACACTCTAAGGTACTTGGAATACAACATTGAATTTATTCAATAATTGCACATTTGCACACTGAGGCAGTGCCCGCCTAAAAAAATAGTTTAAAATCGCCTCCCGGTGAGTTCGCCTGCTCCTCCTCCGCGACGGACCCAGCTCTTGTGGTCCCGGTGCGCCCGGAAGACCCGTAGGGTACCCTGCATGGCCAGGACGGTTAGGTCAATCAGGTTTTTCTTCGATAACCCGAGAGTCAGGAGATTCTTCACCGACTCGGGCTCCCATACACCGGTCATCGACACGGTGATGGACCCGAATCGGTGGGGAAGCGAGCTGGGAAGTTGATCCCTGACCCCGGGTATATCGTATTTCCTGATCTTATCCCGTCTGGCCAATGCAATTCTCTTGAGGGGCCGCAGACCTCGGCGTCCAAGACCCAGACCCTCGTAGGTGTTGTTATGACGAGGTCTGGTCTCCGAGCCGGTGCGGCGGGTCTTCGGAAGGTGCGCTCTCGTTCCACCTGCATTCCTTTAGCACGGAGTAGGCGGGTGACTCGCTCACATATGTCATCGTGGCGCTTGATTATAGGGCGATGGGTGTGATCGCACACTTGAGCGATGTGGGCCAGCGTCTCGACAGCGTTGCACCCATGACGACAAAATTTGTCGTACCCGGGGCGACCCCTTGCGAGTCTGGCACGCGTTGGTAGTGCGTTGATCCTTAACTTAATCAGGTTTATGTACTCCCTACCGGATAGGTAAGGAGTACCCTTGACCCAGTCATTTGTAAAAAAAAAAAAAAAAAAAAAAAAATTGTAAAAGTCATTTGTAAAGAAAGTATAGTGTTGTTGTTGTTGTTGTTGTTGTTGTTACCGTCGACGGTTTCTCCCTTTGCTGCCCCCGTATCGTCAAAATGTCATTGCTACATATTAACGTTATGATACGAAGATGTGTGTAGTTAAATACATGTACATAGATGATTACCTGAGAGATAACTGATAGTCAGAAATGATATCTCTATTATTGGTATTTATACTTATCATCATTCCTGTTTGGCTAGTGCCATTGTGTGAGTTTCATTGTTCACCGGACCAGCCCACGGCGGCGCACAATTGAAGCAGCGTTCCCCCTACAAACAGCCGACAACAGCAGCCGCCTGTCCAAAACTGGACTCGCCTTGCTCTCCTGTTCGCGTTCGAATACGTTTAGCTAACGCTTTGAATTGAAACAAGTGAGTTGTCGTACTGATGATAGGTCGCAAGATCTCTCCACGACGATAAGGTTTACAAATGAATCTCCGAGCCAGCTCCGAACACTTACTTACTCCCTTTTACGTTTTTCGCATCCATGCTTGACTCACTCTGAGCCGTAGCAGGATAGGCTGCCTGCCGTCCATGAGGCCGTGACGTCCTACCTACCCTAAGCATTTGCCGTATGCGGCCACAATGGAGTGGTCCATTCCATCAGACGTTGGAAGCGTCCTCGGTAGCTTCCACCGAGCACGCGGTTTGGTCGCGTCGATGATCCAGCCCTTCGGAAAATGTTGTGTTTTGGATTGATACGCTGTCGAATTCTGCGTGTCTAGCGGCGAGACTAGGGACAACTCAATGGGTGTACGGCCGCAGCACCGATCTTTAGCGACCATACTGCTGCTACGACATCTATTCTACCACCATTATTGTTTTATTACACACTTTCGTATCGCTGTTGACTGATCGTAGAATAGCGGCAAAAGCTAATCGAAAAGCGTTACGTGACCGGAGAAGACTCTATGACCTCTATTTAACACAAGTAAAACTGCATATATATATATATATATATATATATATATTAATATATATATATATATATATATATATTAATATATATATATATATATATATATATATATATATATTAATAATCATTGCAGATTTATTTATATAACTTTGTTGTGTTAACACCTTGGACATACATTTATTATATGGATTATATATGCAGAGAGAGAGAGAGAGAAAGAAAGATGGCAATAGTGAGGGTGTGCAACTCCTAGTTGATTAGCTGCCAGTTAGCAGCATGTTACGTCAGCCAGGCCAACAGTGTCAACCGGCTCCGTGTGTCTCCGGAAATCTGTTTCCGGAGATGCTAACTAGCTGTCCAGCTTACGTAGGAGCGGATTAATTAGTTTGCTGGCCGCATGAGTCTCCCAAGGTCGTTGCCAACACCAGATCAATCAGAACGTATACAGGCTTATAGTTACACTCAGCGCGTGACGCGTTCGTATACACCGAATCGCGAATTCAAAATATATATACCATATAACTCGTGTATTATAAAGATCATTGTCATCATCACCGTGGTCGTTATCACTACGAACATTCTCGTGACGGGCGTCCTTGGCGCCGGCCAGAAAACCAGCATTGTTTTGGCCAGGTTGGCGGGCTCGGGTGCGGCGAGGAGAAAGGCATTATTCCGTACTATGTATAGCGTACGCCCGCATCGACCACCCACAATCACGCGTTCCCCATCCACCACCAGTGTTTGTCATCATCTACCACGCCGTCCTGGCGTGACAGCTCAGTGCGATTTGATGACTGAATGCAGCAGGCTCGTTTGACCGAACGGCCCAATTACACGTCATCATTGGGCGGGATATCCTCTTACCGCGGCTTACTGCTGCTTTTCAGCGGTCTCATCTCATTAGCGACGTGAAAGTTCAACGGCTTTACTGTCTGGCTGAACAACAACAACGACAACAACAACAACAACAACAACAACAACAAAAACAACGACGACGACAACAACAACAACAACAACGACGACAACAACAACAAAAACAACAACAACAAAAACAACAAAAACAACAAAAACAACCACAACAACAACAACAACAACAACAACAACAACAACAACAACAACAACAACAACAACAACAACAACAACAACAACGACGACGACGACGACGACGATAACAACAACAACAACAACAACAACAACCACAACAACAACGACGACGACAACAACCACAACCACAACAGTAACAACAACAACAAAAACAACTACAACAACCACAACAACAACAACAAAACAACAACAACGATGATGATGATGATGGCAGCTAGCAAGATACTAGTGCTCCACCGCGCGACCTGTTCACCGCCACACGAGGCGATGAATATCGCACATGCGAACGCAAGCCGCGCGCGCGCTCAGTTCGCGGTTGTTGACAGTGGGCCAGTCACATCAAGGAGACGTCAGCAGCAACACAGAGGCGTTTAGCGAGAGGTACAATACTATCTTTCGAGCGGTGTCAGGGAAGGCTTAGAAGCACATTTTCCAAGTCTCCATATGCCCAATGAGTCGACTAATTTAATCATCGTGCCTCACACATTACGACAGCGTCCATGTCGTCACGAACGTTAGATGATTTGAGACGCGGATGAGCTGCGAATGCGGCTGTCTATAGCCACGAATGCTGTGTGAGATTAAAACCGCACCACTGCAAACAGAAAGACGTGTCTAAAAACGTGTCGAGCAGAAGCGCAATGACAACGGCACCATTTGACGTGATCCTGAAAGCACGCAAAAATTGTCGCAGATCGCTCTACTAAATGGTAGCGCTGTTGGAAAAAAAGAAACGTCTAAGAAAACGTAGTTTTTTTTCGCTGATATAGTAGGTCTTGAGAATGTTTAATGCACATGTATCACTGGCAGCTTGTAGCGACTAGTGTGAAGCTTACAAACCATGTAAACCCGCGTTCCTCTCCGCCTCTCAGGCTCAGAGTTGCGTGAGTTATTTTTCAACATCGGGGTGCATCTGACACATATTTTGTCATATACATGCAGTATTGTACCGTTGGCTAAGGAAACTACGATGTAATAAAGGGGACAAATCGATGAAGAAAAACAAATCGTTAAAAATACAAAACAGATTTATGTCATGATATCTGTAGTATAGAAAAAACAACTGCGAAGGTGATGACATTTTCTATACTAACGCTAATCAAAAGATATGCGCCTAGCAACAACGGGCGCAGTATGCACTCGTTATAAGCATCTTCTGAGTGTGTGGAAGTTTTATAGCGTACAGGACGGCAGTTTATTGTGTTCGGAAGAATCGGTAAATATTGACTTCCGTCCGGCCACTGTCAAAAGGTAAATATACATCCATGAGTTTACAACTCAATATATATATATATATATATATATATATATGTGTGTGTTGTGTGTATATATAAGAGGAGATGCCGTCTAATTAACTCAATTAATAGACCTGAAGCAATCGAGAGCGCTGATCAGTTCTTATGCTAGAGGGAGAGGGGCGGCCTAGCGATGGCGTAGCTGGGAGTGTTCATAGACAAAAAGCCAACGAAGATCCTACAGTACGAGTCTGGCGTAAGCAACGAAAGCAATTACAGACGTCTAGCGCTTCTAGCGTTGTATCTGACCGAGGGGCATCAGATAGCTTATGATATGAACTGTCGTGGACACTGTACTTCTGTATGCATGATGCTCTTTTATGAACGCAAGTAACAGAACGCAGTTATTTCACTGCAATACGCGAGGACTCCCTAAACCGTTAAATTTGCCTAGACTGGGCTGCTCTCTTTGGTAGTAGTCAGGTATAATTGCAACAGGACGACCACGCAGGCCCCTCCTGCAACCTGGGTTTCTTCACCCTTTATTATGCGAAAAATAGTGTTTTTATTTTATCCTATTCTAGTACAGGCAGTGAATAGGCAAATCTTTAATGGTCGCTGTGTGTACGTTACAGAAACACCGCTTCAAGTCAACAAGTGTTTGACCACTGGCAATGTTATGTGCAAAACTGACAAACGAGCTTTTCTACCAAAACATAGTCTGTTACTTACGACTGTATTCTCTTAGCCAGCTTCATGCGTCATTAGATCGGGAACCGCTTCTTAGGAATGCTTTAAGCCGCGGCAGCGTGGGCAAGTATACTATTTGCAGTCGCGTCATGGTGTCTGGAGAGCAGTGCGATCAACCCTATCCAAAGCATTCTTTTGATAAGAACAAATGCAATATAATGTTTTTGATCTTCTAAAAGCATGTCTTAAAGTATCGTTAGCGGCTGAGTATAGATATGGTTACGTTAGCACGAAAGGTCTAGAACGTGTTTTACTGAAATAAATATCCTTAGAGGGAACACCAGTATTTTTTAAATTTACATTGGGTATCACACATTGAGCTACTGGCCTGTTGTTCTTTACATTGGTCCTAGAACTTTTGTACTAAACAAATTCTAAGTGTAAGATTTCCTATAACTTCACTTGGATTTCAGACAGTAAAGGTAGCTTATAGATGCCGTAAAGTCACCAGAATACTCGAGTGTGCTAAGCTGCTTCTAGCGTCTTGCGTTGAAATGTTTGCTTGCTGAAAGAACGATATAGTGAAGTCAAATGTCTGACTAGGAAGTTAGCTATACTCAGAATTGTGTGAACCTCAGGCACATGTTTGCATACCGGAAAAAATCGAGAGAGTCAGTGACATGAATTTCGTTTAGTTAGGCTACTTGGATGCCTCGTTATTTGCATCAGTCAGAAAGTCCCATTAAATGCACGCGCAGACGCCACTCTACTATAGAGATCTGGACTTTGTTTGACATCGCCATGCCTACCGTTGAATAGAAGAGAAAACCTAGAAACATTTCAGACTTTAGGCATCCCCGTGTCTTAAATAAATTCTGTTGTGATAAATCCTATTTGGAAACTGCAGTCCAGAGCGGACTGTCGCATGTACAAACGTATTACAATCAAACTCATCAAATATATGAAAATATATATACAAATAAACTGCCTGTTATATGAATCTAGGGAACGGTCTGTACGTGACGGCGTGGTCTAGGGGACTAGTGCGCTAGTCATGGTTGTCATCTACCCACCTTCAGCGCTAGTACTTCGAGCATTTGAACAAAAATTATCTAACATTTATTGAATCTAACACGATTGAAAACAATTGTAAGATATGTCTCAGGTGACCCTTTGTTGAGCCAGTCATAACCATTACTGAGTGTAAACTTGTATATATGTACGTACATATACATATAGATCTAATCTATTTATTCAACGTATAACACGTAATTGGTGTCATTCGTACACGACTGACGATCTTATATGTGACCGTTTCTCTTTCACGGCGGTAAGGTGTATTAGCAGGATAAAAAAAAAATCCCTTCGGGGCTGACTCTCAGCCAAGATTTAACGTCCACGGGACTGCTTTGCGCATTGCTTCACAGATGGACCCCCTTGATAAATACAAATGTGCAACGGTGGGGCTCGAACCCGCGCACCTATCCCGTGTCTCCTCCGGTCGCGAGGCGCAGACGCATCCATCCACTACGCCACCGGGCTCGACCGTATTAGCAGGATGCGGCCTAACTTGCTTGATATCGTCTCAAATTTGTCGGGCAAGTTTGGCAGGCTGTCTCTAATTAGACGGCTGTTTATATCAGCCTTTTCATTACCACATTTCACCCAAACTCCAACCGAAAGTGGCCTAACCAATCGGAAAATAAACTCAGCGTTGATGGCTACGCGCGTCGATCTATTGAATGGCCTCTAATAGACAGTGATTGTCAGGACGTTTTTGGTGGCAGTGCATACCAAATATGTCACTATTGCTATTTTAAACCGGTACACACCTGTATCCTCCGGACCTAAGTCGCACATTCGCAATTTTATTTCCCGTTGTCCGACCTACTTACAATCAACATGTAGTGAACAAGTCACCCACTACGTTACAAGCTCAACAACATGCTGCATGCCGCATTCGCTTCCTGACTAAGGCAAGACTTAAATCTAACGACAGCCAAGCGTTTTTTTTTCTGGAGAGAGACATAAAAAGCTTCTCACGGTACTTCAAACATGTCGTTGTCACTGACAATGACAAAGCGTGACAAAGCTTGGTGGACAGTCCTCATCATTGTTCTGCAAGCCTCTGGACACTACATGCAGTCCATGCCCACAACTCATCACTTGCAACCAACCTCTCAACTGTCATGTTCCCTTAGACTCCCTTGTCCTTCTTTAGATCCGTTATACGCTTGTTCCTTATTTGCACAAAGGCGCAGTGTAGCTGCACCCTAGACGAAAGTCTTCTCCCTATTTAAACTGCGGGCCGCATTTCTTGTTGAACCACTAAAATCACTATTTCACCTTGCATATCATGAAAGTTCCGTTCCTCTTTTATTTACCTAAACTATTTTTTTGTTTGCCTTAAATGTTCTGGTTCGCAAAAATCACAAAAGAAAAAAAGCCCATTTTCTGAGATGACAAAAATCGCGCGATGTACTTTTACAGGATTGCCTGATTTTATTGAAAGTATTTCAGTTAGGATAGCCGTTTCCACGGAGTCAACCAAGCATACAAGGATAAGAGGGTTAGACTACGTTAGCAAATATTGTCAAATAGGCCGCATATTATGGAATCGGCGCCTAGCAACCCATGGGCATTGTTTGCCATTTTGTTGCCTTCAAGGTTAAATTGCCCAGGTGTGGTCAATTTTAGTTGTTCTCTAATGATATCACGATCGGGTAGCATCTGTCACAAACGCAGTTAATTCTTAACGCCAGAGAGACAGTAGTAGTATTAGTATTTCTCCGAGCCCCGCAAGGGGCTCTGGGCAGGCAAACTAAACGTCAGCTATTTTCTCAGCAGAAAATGCTTTTGCAGCTACTAAATTTCTCTTCTGGACGTTGCAATTAGTAAAAAAATAGATGGCAGCCGTGTCTTGCTGTCATCGCTTTGAAATGCTTGCTATTTTCTCTTCATTGAGGCGAATGGGGCTCATCGGGTTCCTCCTATTAACAACTTACTTCTCGTGCCTACTGTTCTGTTTATAGCCGCGTTTTGTTACATTTCTGCTATTAGGGAAAGGTAAAGCTGTACTATTATAGAAGTAGGGGTTAAAGTAGTATTAAGAATGATTCCAGCTCCTCGCCTCTTCTTCTTGAGGCCATTTAGGTGAGATGTTTTTAGTGGGTATTGCGCCAACAACGTCGGCATCGAGTCCCACACAACCCGCTTTGGGTGTGCGTAAAAGCATTTTTCCCTCTCATCACAAAAAAGAATACTACAAAATGACGCCGTCGTCCGAGGCGTGTGTTTTTAAGGCGTCTTAGAGATATGGTAAATATCAGGTTTTCAGTGGTGTCTGTAACTAGTGGATCAAAACGAGCCACAACTTATAAAGCGTCGTTTGCTGCAAAGAGAAGTCTGGCAGACAAGCTTGGCATGCAGGCATCCACCTATCTAAGGCTCTAACCGCACAATGATTCGGTGGATTTTTACCCCTATATCACGGTTTGTGATCAACCACCAACAAAAAATAACTTGCAAAACCAAATGTGCTGAAACGTCTAAATGACGTTTTAGTTTTTGGTATGTCCGTTAAAATAATGTAAGATGTCCTGCGACCTAACTTAGGTAATCACGTGGTAATACTGAACGCACACTGTTGTATTACGGATTTTATAATTATAATTATTAAATTTACCGACACGTAATCACAGTCGTCATTCTGTTGTAAGCTTGTGAAATGTTGCTTCTAGTTATGCTTGTATGATGATTAGAATGAATAGAATAGAATATAATAGAAAACGCCTTTATTTACCGAATAAAGGGTAAGAAGGAAAGCTAGGTGGGCAAGGACGCCCCCAAAACCTCCTTGTTGTGCAATTCTCTGGCTACACGCCAAGCGAACATATTATTGACTGTTTCAAGTCTTGGAATACATTTTGGTAAAAACATTATTTGACTTCTGCGATTATTCATTGTCACGTCGAAAAAACGGTTGATAAGATCGGCACTTGAAAGTTGCGATAGTGCTCGCGTGTCGTTGTTCTTCAGTAAAAACGAGAGCGATGAAAGGTTTACAGCATTCGGGTCAATATTACATCTTATACAGAGCCTTTTTAGAAATCTTCTCTGAATACCTTCAAGCATATAGATTATGATATATGTCTGTTTGTTTTCGAAGTGCATACTACGTCTTTCTCATTATATGCACTCAAGTGACATAAAGTGCAGTCAGTCCCACGACTAATCCGCATTGTCAAGTCTGCATCTAATCGCCACTGAGTATCTTTCGTATCAGGTAAAACGAACGTGAACATCATCATCATCATCATTATTCATCATGTAACGCGAGGTCATGCGTTATTGTTGTTATTTGTCACATACGTCTATTCGTCACGTTGCGTCAGATCGCTTGTTCTAGTGCTACTGAAATCTGCTCGGCTAACCCTTCCACTTCGTATTTTGTTCATCCGTTGTTACTCCAGCATGCTAAACACGGATTTCTATTTAGAGGCTACTGGCAGACTTAAGTGACCACCAGCTAGTCCGCGTTCATCTCGAGTAGACAGGTCTTCGACTCGCACGGCTGGACTCTGTGTGCGAAAACACAGAGTCCAGCGATGCAGCACAGCGTCCAGTAGACGTGCTACCCCGACGAAGCTTGAACAAGCGGAGCTGTGACTATAGCCGGAGTAGAATTTCATCCCGTATCACCCCAAATCGGCGGCAACGGAATCGCTGCAGCGGACCGCAAGAAGACGGTGAACGCCCCTGGCTGAGTAGTAGCAATCGACGACATTAGTAGTTGCCTAAGCTGTAATGTATGTATTGGGTCGTCCTACTAGTCGAGTCCTCCGGGGCCGCGAGGTGCATTCGCGTGCGCCTCGCGACCGGAGGAGACGTATAGGTGCACGGGTTCGATTTAGGCGGGGTGGGGGTGTCCGTCTTGGCAAAGCAATGCGCAAAACAAACCTGTAAAAGTTGAATGTTAGGTGAAGGTCAACTCGAAAATGTTTTCGGGTCTGACCAACCACAGACCCAAAAGAGCCAGGAGTCTAAAAACAGTGGTCGATAAAACCTTACGACAGGAACCGCTTCGTGCCTTGGCTAAAGGTGACACTAGGAGAGCACGCCCCTCACACAATGGCTTACCCCAGGGCAGGCGTCTAAGGACGTTGTATGAGAAACAATGAGCGTGATTAGTTCCAGCGTACCTAAGTGACTTAGTCATACGTACCCCCGGGGGCTGCGCACGTCTGCCCCTTCATTTGGATAGCGACCACAAGACGATTGAAAGCTACCGTACAAGATCAGGTGCCGGGGCTTTTTAAACCCTTTGTAAACCCATCTTGGCAAAAGCACTCTGCCTTTTGTCTGAGGGTAGAAACCTCCTTTCTAACATCCTTCGAATAGCTACGTGCGTCCTATAGCCGCTGCTTGCCCTGCTAGATAGCTAATCTCGCGGCACAATTTTATCTGTCGGGAATTAACCAAACGCAGCTATCTTAAAAATTGCATTGTGGAGAGCACCTACAACCGAGAAGGCTCCAAAATCATGGAGGCTGATTTTTGTAGAGCCTGTTACAGATAAATAGAAAACACGTGTGAGATCGTAGCAAGCGCTACAGAGAAAGCATGTAGTGGACTGTACAGATAACCTGAAGCTAGTGTTTTGAATATAAACTAGAAGTGTATTTATAAAGGAAATTAAAGTACACCTTGCTAAAACAAGGTGCACTTTTATATTACTATAAAATCAATTTATCTGCTTTTCCTCAAACCCGCGCTCCAAGAGTATATCACAGAGGGTACCCGACCATGAGTTGGATCATCACATGTCACAGATACCTATGTCGTATATGCTTTTGTGGGTATTGTTGACACTAATCTCAAAATATTTGAATATTAAATGTTATATTTCCTAAATACGCGTAAATTCGATATTTGTTTGAACGCATTTTATGTTCTTTACATACTCACCTACTACTATATAAGATAATTAACTAAGGTAATTATATGGAACTAGTAACCGGTGTACTTTCTTCAACTTGCTTACTACAACTTACCATTGAATAGCAGCAAAATGAGCAAGGCGTATTAACAGCAGCAGTAGCAGCAGCAGCAACAACAACGCTAATATCAGAAACAACAAAAATAACAACAATCGTAACGCTAATAACACGAACAACAATAAAAATAACACTAATTCCAGGAACAACAACAACAGCAACCGCAACAGCAACAACAACAACAGCAACAATAGCAACAACAACAAAAAGAACAACAACAACAATAACAATAATAACAACAACAACACCTCCAACATGAACAACAGCAACAGAAGCAACAGCGCCAACAACAACAGCAACAGCGACAACAACAACAGCAACAGCGACAACAACAGCAACAACAACAACAACAATAAGAATAACACTAATAAGAGGAACATTAATAGTAACACCACTAACACGAACAACAACAACAAAAGTCATATTAACAACAACAACAATAGTTATATCAACAACAAGAACAACAATAATACAGTTTGTTTGTTGCCGCTGCCGTTGCCGCCGCCGCGACCACTGTAGCCCTGTACCGGACGATGGCAACCCCCCCCCTTAAAGCTTCGTATTTGGATCGTATGGGCGCACAGGGAAGGAGTTTGAGGAGTGGGAGAGAGGACGTGAACACTACTGGCTAGCGGAGTTATAGTTGGGATGGATCGGCGCCAGCCCCAGTTATGTCATGCCGGCCGGCTGATGTGTTGTTGGTCTCCCCGGGCAACGAACGGGACTCGGGCCAGTGAGGGCCATTCGGCTACAACATGGGGCACCTCGAAGCCGGTGGAGTGGGATTAGTCGTAGTTTTAGTGCCTATGATGTCAGTGGCGGTGGTTGTTGCTGTTGGGATTGGTGTTGATACCACTGGTTTTCGTTGTAGTGCATTGTGTCTACACAACTAACTCCCACAGCAGCAGCAGTTGTTAACGGCAGCAGCAGCAGAAATAAGAACAATAGGCCCACCATCAACTGAGAAGACTGGAACTGGCCGGGCATTGCCTATCGATCGCAGACAAGACCAACGCCAGACAAACAAACAAATCCTTTCGGGTCTGACTCTTCTCAGCCAAGATTTAACGTCCATGGGACTGCTTTTCGCCTTATTGCTTCATAGAAGGACCCCCATATCCCCTTAAATACAAATGTGGGGCAACGCTGGTGGGGCTGCTCGAACCCGCCGCGCGCCTATCTAGTGTTCCCTCCGGTCGCGAGGCGCAGACGCATGCCAGCACGCCACCACCGGGCTCGACGACGACGACGCCAGCCAGCAGACAACAGCTGATCTACAGACAACGGTGTCGTCTGAGGTGCGATGTTCTATGCTCGACCAACGAGAATATACGAGCCTCATACGACGCCTAAACAATAGGCATGCGTCGGTGTGATGGTGCGCCCGGTGTCCTTTGGCCCTACGTCAGTGTGTAGGTAGCATGTGAGATATTGTGCCCCGCTCAGCGGCGCGTACGACCTCTGCTACGCGCCGTCTTCTAGTTCCTCTATTTCAAGTGTTTTTTTTGCCGGGCTGACTCTCAGCCAACATTTAGCGTCCTTTCTCCTGACTCTCAGCCAACATTTAACGTCGTTCCTCCTGACTCTCAGCCAACACTTAACGTCCTCCGGGCTTGCTTTTGCAAGCTTTTTCTTCGTAAAACAGGCCCTTATAGCTACAAATGTGAGCAAAGGCGGGAATCGAACCCGTGCACCGAGCTAGCTTGGGCGCTTCCATTCCGTTTCCAGTGCCAGTGAGTGAGAATCGCCTAGCAACGTTGCTGTTAGTATCGCCTCCATGTGCGCAGATCGGTGGAGACACTTGTTCTTTTTTCCATTGAAGGTGGAAACACCGTGTACTGTTGAGCTTTCGGCTCGTGTACGGCGCTAGGTCAACCGTCACAGCACACACTTTTTGAAGTCATATCACCAAGCAAAGTACATGATGACTTCAGCGACAACAGTGTCGTCAACGACCAGTCGCACAGTCCCGACCGGAAAATACCGTCTGACATCACTAGATGACCTCAAACACATACTAATCAGGTAATGGATTGACTTGGTTATTCGCTCTATTATGAATATGTATATATACAGGGTGCGTCAGCTAAATCGAGACTAAACGTTATCGCCCGTTTCGCAATTTGTATCTAAATGAAAACGAATATTTCCGTCAATTTTTTTTTACGTGCCGTTCGGTACACTCCTGAGGAACATTTTATTCAATGTAGCCACCATCAGCAGCAAGTACACTTTCAATTCTGGCGCGAAAGCGCCCGCAGGCCTTCTTCAAAGTTAGCGGATTGAGATTCTTGAACGACTCGACAATGGCTCTGCGTAGCGCTTCTGTGTTTGCATGTGGAGACTTGTTAGCCTCTTTCTCAAAAACGCCCCATACATAGAAGTCCAGGGGATTCAAGTCTGGACTGCTAGGGGGCCATATCGTTTTGTCCCAAAACGCCGTCATGTTGCCCCGTAGCCAATCCTGGACGAGATAACTGGTGTGGGCGGGAGCGCCGTCTTGTTGAAAGACATATTGTCTTCCATTTGACACTCTATCAATCCATGGTTTTACCACGCTTCGCAGAACACGTAAATACACTTCCTTTGTTACGGTTTCGTGTCTGTCAAAAAAGTGTGGGGGCATCACGTCTCCTTCATTCGACACAACACTTAGAACGTGCACACTGGCAGGATGTTTGGTTCTGTGCACGATTGGTACATCCTCAGGGTTCTTTGCGAGCCACCGGTCATTTTTCGGGTTATGTTTTTGGCCAATGGTTAAGATTTTTTCGTCGGAGAATAATCGAAGATGTCCCGCCATTTCGTGTCTCAAAAACGTGAGGATGAGATGGCAGCAAGTCATCCTCTTATTTTTCGCGGCCTGAGACAACATCCATCTGACTTTAAACGTGTAAGACTTGTAGCGCAGTTCTTCGTTGATAATCCGACGCATAGAACAATCACTCATATTGAATTTGATTGCTAAACGGCGCATCGATAGACTTGGATTCTTGAAAACGCAGGTTTGCACCATTTTGATCACGTCTGGTGTCCTCACTTCTCGTCGGCGGTTGTGAATCTTCCTTCCAGGTGTTGCACCACCTAGCCCTGTCTCTTCTGCATCTCTGTAGCGTCGGGCAATGCCGTAGACCGTTGCTCTTTTAAATCCAGTAATGTTGATGATCTCGGCTGGCCGATGTCCGGCACGAAGCAAGTGGATAACGGTTGCTCTTCGGTCATATTCTGGACCCATGTGTGCGGCGGCCGTCCATGATGACAATGTGTTCATTGTTCTTATGTGAATGGGCTGTCTGCTAACGCAAACCGATCTGAATTAACGCATTCCGTCTTTGCTGGGTAGCCCGCCAAAATGTGTGTTGATTTAGTTGACGCACCCTGTATATAATATATATATCTTTATATATGTATATGTAATATTATATATATATATATATATATATATATATCTTATATATATAATATATATATATATAGATATATATATAGATATATATATTATATAGAGCATATGTATATATATATATATTTAAGAGAGATTTATGTCTATACTCTATATTATATCCTAGAAATATATATATAAATAGATAGTCTTTTTATTATATATATATAAAATAATATATATATATCTATCTATGGATATTCTATATATCTATTATATATATATTTATTATTAATATATATGTTATATCTATATATATCCTATATATAATATATATATATATAATTTTTTTTTGGCTGCAAAATATTATTTTGGGTGGGTCTGTAATGAATAATTAGTAACCGCGACAGACACCCACTCTGCGCACAGAGTTTTCATTTTCAAACCTTCGTACAGTGCAGTATGATGTAGTCTACGTGCTAAGATGCCTATGATTTCAACTACCTCCCGCACCTTCATTGGGTTGTCTTCCATGACGAGCTGATGGTTGCATCGACTGGCGTCCGAGGAGAGTCACATAAAGAGGGCTCACGCTGAGATGCTTCAGCCTGATACTAAAAAAAAACTTTCCTTGTATAGGACAAGTGCTAACACGTTCAATTCAAGCGTCGTCGTAAACGCTGTTAGGCCACGCATAACGCTCTCTCTCGATCATCAATATTCTCAAGAAAAAACAAAAACGATGGGTTAGATTTTAACACTAGGTGGTAAACGCGATGAAGAGTGCTACACTGCGTACTGTTAACAATGCCAAGAAACGTACGTAATGTAGATGCTAGCCAACCATATTCTTCAGCGTCGCTCTTAAAAAGCGCTCGACGGCGTTTGACTTCGGGAGAGTCGCTCCTGCGTTACCTGCGAACGACGACGACGAAACGGTCGAACTTCAATGGCAAGACGCGTTAGAGCTGGCCAAACCCGTCGCTACCGCCTCGGCAGTTGACGCTGATGTTTCACGCCGGCGAGCTTCAGCTGGAAGGATCTTCACGATCACTCAACAGATGATCGAAAACAACGCCGTGCAGGTTCGTGCAATCGAATTTACACACACACATATATATATATATATATTTTTTCTAGACTGAGGGTGAACACATCCACGTAGACAAAATGTTTAAGATAATTAACCAATATTCATAAATTTATTATTTATACTTAAAACAAATGTAATATGAACGAGAGAGCTATATATATATATATATATATATATATATATATATATATACAGGGTCATTCAAATCGTTATGTACTTATTTCGAGGTTTAGTAGAACTCGGCAAAATAACAATTTTTCCCAATGGATGGAGGACACGGAAACGTCTTGCTTTGGAGAGAGAGTGAAATTTATAAAAGTAGTTATTCTGCCTTTTTCTCCTACATAGTTGTGCGAAATCTACGTTTGCGGGAGAACCAGTCAACGGAGCCAATCATATCGGCGTTCTCGGAGGAAAATTCTGCGCAACGGAGGACACTTCACTAGCTTGCGTAACGAAAAGCGAATAGCCCGATTGAGGATAAAAAGTCGATATGTTGTTATGTCTTGTGTTAACGCTTTTTTGTGAAAAATCGTAAAACATTTCCACTACGACCAAACATGTGTGTTCAAAAGACCAGTCTCGCGCAATAGCAAATGTAATGCCCACCATTTTTGTGTCAAAGTGATGGTGCTGCGTTACGTAGTTGTCAAGTAACTAAGCTTTTTCGATAGCCATATCGAAACCGAAGGCATGCATACTTGCACAGGGTGTATGAGAAAGTTGTATATAAAAACAAATTCCATTTATTCACACATTCAGTGTCGATAATACCTGAGTACAAAGATTTGGCTCGGCGTCAGGAGCTCACAAATGCAGTTACAAGGATTGTATAAAATATAGAACACAGACACATACAATATACAAAGTTATGATGACATTAAACGGGCCAACTGATTTAGAGACCCAATGTTCCTACAAACAAGACCGGGATATCTAGAGCATTTAGTATGACAATATTTACATCGGGATCATGGAAGCCTTCTGCACTGCATAGGTGGTGGTGGTAGCCGTGTACCGAAAAACGCACTATCACATGGCGATTCGGTCGGTCGGGCCCTTTCCACGCGTCGTCAGTCATTGCGGGTGTTATAAAGATATCAGGATCTACGATCTACGATCTCTCGTATGTCGGCCAGTTTGTCCTCCTGAAGCTGAATGAACGCCTTGTATGCCTTTGTCTCCTGCAGGCCATACATCTTTCGTATGTCTTCTAAGAATAGCGAGGTCCCTGTCAGTACATAAATCAGGCGGGTGCGAGCGGAGGAGTGCAGGCCCAGCACTCGCTTTAAAAACGCGAGCCTAACCCTCTCCAGCGTTGCGAGGTCGTTCATCTTGAGGTGTCTCCATATCAACTGCACTCCGTATGTAGCCGTTGGCGCGTCCTTAAGATGGAGTAGGCGCAGGGCTGTGTCGATGGAGAGCTTCTGGGGCGCTTCGATTGTTGTTGACGCAATCAGAGTTTTTCTCACCCATTGTTATGTTGTATGAGAAAGTTAGGTACAAATTTCGAGGTTTGGTAGAACTCGGCAACAGAATAATTTCTTCTAGTGGAAGTTTGGTACAAAAGTGGTAGGCATTAAATTTGCTAGTACGTGAGAGTGGTCTTTGGGCGTACATTTTTGGTCGTAATGGAAACATTTTACGATTTTTCACCAACACGCGTTAACGTAACATATTGACTTTTTATGACTTCCCTCAGTCTGGCTATACGCTTTTCGCCGCGCAAGCTAATAAAGTGTCTTCCGTTTGCAGAATTTTCCTCTGAACATGCCGATTTTATTGGTTCCTTTATGCGTTGACTGGTTCTCCCGCAAACGTAGATTTCGCACAACTATGTAGGAGAAGGAAGGCAGAATAACTACCTTTAAAAACTTCACTCTCTCTCCTAAACAAGACGTTTTCGCGTCCTCCCTCCATTGGAAAAAAATTATTTTCTTGCCGAGTTCTACCAAACCTTGAAATAAGTGCATTACGATATGAATGACCCTGTATATATATATATATATATATATATATATTCAGGGTCTTCCAGAATTCCTTCAACAAACTTTGGGAGTACAACCCGGCAATGAAACTAATTTTTTTAATTGAACAAGAGGCAAACATATATTTTAAAAATGGGTAATCGAGCGTGTAAGCCATAGTATAAGAATTATTTTCTATACCGCATTTAAGTGCAGGCCGATGAGCACGCCACTCGGCTTTAAATGAGAGCACTGAGATCTACTGGCTTTCTGTGTGTACTAGAACCTTCGGGTCTATCCGGCTTAATGGCCTTACTCGAACCCCTTTGGGCGTGGTTGCATGCTTTTTTGTAACGCAACTGTAACCGACTTATTAGTGCCTTCGATGGTCGGTGTAGGTGCGGACCAAGCAGGTCATGCGGTCAGGTTAGCAGAGAATAACAAATGGGAAAATGGTTATCCGCATCAATTTTGTCCGTTGGCTTTCGGAACGATAGGAGAACTAGGCCCGCTTATACTGAAGTTGACTCAGCGTGTGGGCAGAAGCCTTAACTTTTCCACGGGAGACTCGAGAGCATCGGATTTTTTTCGTCAGAGGCTGTCGCTCGACACTCAACAAGGAAATGCAGCAGCATCTGTTCGGAATACATTGTCGAAATGGGCTAATCCTAAGTTATAGAACCCGTCGCTAACGTTAACTCGGAGACACATTTGTCTTCAAAGTGCTGACATAAAAACGTATATATACATATATATATATATATATATATATATATATATATATATATATATATATAAGTGACATACGTACAACATTTGTTCTGCTTTAAGGTAACGTAAACTGCATTTTTTTTAAACACGCATGCACGATTGGTTTGTCGATAGGATGACTGGGGCTCTCGCAACCGCAGATTTAGTGAAGATATGTCAGTATAACGAGCTTGATACGGCCACTTTTGGCAATTTTGGTCTTACTCCAAAATATCATTTATGACCCCTGTTCCATTTGAAAAAATCACTTTTTCACGGAGTTGTACTAGATCGCAGAGTTTGGTGAATGAATTTTTGGAAACCCTATATATATATATATATATATATATATATCACCACACCTACAACTAAAAATATTTATATGCACACATATGAATATACTTTTATATATTTTAACCGGCTTGCAGCGTACTCCTCGAAATCCAAACTTACACCTGGGAGAGCACCCAGTAACACCCCAAAAAAATTGAGGCGTTATCACAGAGATTTATAAATATTGATGGAAAACAATTTGTCACATATTGCAGTTAATCATTAGCTCTCCTGTGTTCCCGAATGGTGTTGTATTTGCACCATATAAATGGTGCTTCTTATCAACTCAGTATATACGAGGTGTGTTCAAAGTATCGCGACTTTTGTGTTTTTTCAAAAAATATTCATTTATTCATGAATATCTATTTTGTCCCCTACAAAGTAATCCCCATGAGATATTAAACACTTGTGCCAACGGTTTTTCCAATCTTCGAAGCACTTCAAAAAACCATTTTTTTTTATCTTGTTCACCTCCTCCTTCGATGCCGTCTTTATCTCGTCAAGCGTAGCGTAACGTCGTCCTTTCATGGGCCTCTTCAGTTTAGGGAACAAGAAAAAGTCACAGGGGCCCAGATCTGGGAAATACGGTGGCTGCGGCGTCATTAGTGTGTTGTTTTTGGCCAAAAACTCGCGCACAAGCAACGATGTGTGAGCAGGGGCGTTATCGTGGTGCAAAAGCCAATTTTTGTTCTTCCACAAATCCGGGCGTTTCTGGCGGATTGCTTCGCGCAAATTGCGCATAACATGCAGGTAATATTCCTTATTGACCGTTCTACCCTGTGGCAAGAACTCATGATGCACCACGCCCCTGCAATCGAAGAAAACTGTCAGCAAAACTTTCACATTCGACCGAACTTGGCGCGCTTTTTTCGGTCTTGGTTCGTGCGGCAGCTTCCATTGAGATGATTGAGCTTTGGTTTCCACGTCATAACCATAAACCCACGATTCGTCACCAGTTATGACCCTCTGGAGCAAATTTGGGTCGTCGCGGACAGAGTCCAACATCTCATTAGCAATGTTCATGCGATGCTGTTTTTGGTCGCAATTGAGCAATTTTGGTACGAATTTCGCGGCGACCCGTCTCATGCCCAAATCATTGATAAAAATCGAATGGCACGAGCCAATCGATATGTTTAGGTCCTCAGCAACTTCTCTAACGGTGATTCGACGATTGGCCAATACCATTTTCTCCACTTCATTAATTTTTTCGTCTGTTGTTGAAGTGCTCGGGCGTCCGGCACGCTCTTCGTCGTTCACATCTTCTCGGCCTTCTGAGAACATTTTGTACCACCGATAAGCGTTGCTTCGGTCCAAGGTAGCTTCTCCGTATGCCACAGTCAACATTCGGAATGCATCCGCGCACTTAATTTCGTTTTTCACACAGAATTTGATACAGGTTCTTTGATCCATTTTTTTGAATAGGTAAAAATCGAAGACGATCCAAAACACGTGCAAGCAAAGCAGCTGTCAACAATTAAGTGAACATTCAAAATGGCCGAGCTTGTCGGCATAAGTGAGAGACATGAGTACCAACATAACGCCACAAAAAATCGGAATTCGAATATACGTAACCCGCGAAAATTTCAAAGTCGCGATACTTTTTGAACACACCTCGTATATAGTATGGCGTTCGCCGCCAATTACATATATTTTTCGTCGTCTGCTACGGCGATAGACGGTTGTGTCGTGCGTGAGCTCTGTGAATATTCCTCTCGTTTTAGTGGTTTTGACGAGTTGTTCCGGACAAACTTTGTGCGAGCGCTTCTCTTCGTGTTCAAGTGCCCGGTGCGGTGTACTCTGTGTATTTTTCCGGGTTCGTTCCTGGTTTTTGAACGCTTCGGCTTTTCCGACCGAACGTCCTGATGGACGACGATGTGGATGCAGACGGTGGGAGCAGCGGTTCGAGCGGTCCTCCGCGGGCCGGCGTCTGCTACGCCGTCCTCGTCTGCAGCGCTGGCGGCGCTGTCTGCCATGGCGGCGGAGGGTAGCCGCACGATGCGGTCACGTTTGGAGATGTTGTCTGCGGGTGCCGCTGCACCTGTGCTCAACGTGCCGCGCACTTCGTCTGTGAGACCGGCCTCTGTCCCCGGCGCATCTGATATGGTTGCCTGCCAACCTATGGAAGTGGTTAGCCCAGCTGGTGACTCTCGCAGCAAAGCTGTAGTGGCGGAGATGACAGCTGTTGAGACTACACCAGCTATTCCAGTCGCACAGGAGCCTACTCTCAAACGGGCCCGTACTGCCTCAGATACAGAGGATTCTCGTAACGGTGCTGGACTTTCTCGGGGAGTCTGTGATACGATTGGTGACGACGGCTTCGTGACAGTCGTGAACAAGATATCAGTTCGGCGAGTGATTAAAGCTGAAGCGGAACTTTCACGCTTCCGTGAATCGGTTGACAATGGCTCCGGTCCAGTCTACACAGTGCGGTTCACGTCACAGGATTCCACGCTTCCGGCACCTGAAGGTTCCAACAAACAGCAGCAGGTTCAGCGCCGGGACTTTTCGGGCGAACAACTGGTGAAAGTATTCAAGGCCCTCCATGACCTGGTGCCGACGGCAACGCTAGGAGGCGGCCTCAAGGGGATAACGGCCACTGTGCCCACGATTTCGGCCGCAAGCGACTTGGTGTCCGTCAGGGCGTTGGGAGGCGTGCCGGTGGTAGGATTGTGTTCCACAATGGATCAGTTTGGGGGCGTCATCAAAGACGTAAATCCGGCCTTTTCTGACGAGTGTCTGCTATCCGAGCTCGCCTCGTACGGTGCGAGGAAGATAAGGAGAGACACGAGGCCTGGGCTCAAGAACGAAAAGAACGTCCGAGTGCCGTCAACGAGTATACACGTTCTCTTCAAGAGGACGCCCCCTAATAAGGTCTTTATTGTGTGGAGGGACCATGATATGTCGGTTGAAGCTTCGTCACCGATTGTCTGCTTTAATTGCCAACGCACTGGCCACACGGCAACTCGCTGCACTCGCGCTCGTGCATGTAGAATATGTGGTGCGCACGACCACCTAGCCGCGTCATGTCGAAACCGAGCTCGTTGCGTAGGCTGCAGTGGCCCCCACCCTAGAGGAGACTCGGGCTGCCCCGTTTTTGCATTAGCCCGCGAGAAAAGTAAGGTTTTGCTCGGCTCACGCATGCTTCAACATGCGCAGTTGTCGACGCCGGCGGCCACCCCGGTCGTTGTCCCGGATCCTGTACCTACTCGGCTAGGCACATCTGCACCAAGCACCTACGCGGCGGCCGTACGTCGTTTGGTGATACCAGCCTCCCCGGATGCGGCTCCGGAGCCTTCGGCAGCGCGTGCTGAGGTCGTGCTTCCCCCTCTTCGGCCGATCCCCGCTCCGCGAAAATCTACACTTCGTGCGAAGACTCTGCCACCTCCTGAAACAGGACCTTCTAAACAAGTCAAGGCCGCTTTTCGCCGCCCTTTCAAGCGTCATCGCCGATTGGCTCCAAGTGAACCGGTTCCGCGCGGCCGCGCCGTCACCCGTGTTCGGGCGCGCCCACCTAAGTCGACCGACGATATTGATTGATTTCGGTTCTTTGTCCAAGGCCGTGTCCATGCTCGCTCGCATCAACCCGAAACTAGGCTACACTCTTCGAGGCATTGTGAAGGCACTGCGTCCCCTGCTCGCCCTTGCCCCGTTGCTGCAAGGCTTGGTGTCTCCCGCACCAGCTCCCAAATGATGAACCCTGAGACCAATCAGTCCCTCGGCGCAGCCCCCCATCCCCCTCGTCTGTCCGTTTCAGTAGCAAGTAACCCTCCCGTAAGGGTCACTTGCCCCAGATGCGGCCGGGACTTTACTCGCCGCGGTCTCCCTATTCACCAAGCTAGATCTCGTCCGACGTCTACAACTCCCAATTCGTTTTCGACTGCTTCCTCCACGCCAGCACTCCCGTCACAGCCTAGAGAGTCTCTGGTCGACAGGCTCATACTTGCGTCGCAACAATCTAGGGTAATGCGTGTCGTCCCCCGGGCTGTGAGGCCTTTGGTTGCCGACTCCCTATGCGACATCCTCGACCTTGTGGCGGCCAACAACGACGTCTCCTCGTGGGAGCCGCTCTTGTCATTCGCTTACGTGGTCCTTTAACTGCCACCTCGCACTTCGTCGTCCACCTCTTTGGCAGCGACTGTTCGATCGAACCTCCGTGCGTTCCGCGATGGCTGGCGGTTCGAATTTCGCGTGGGTGGTGTTAGAATAGTCACATCAGATGCGTGCGACTCCCCTGAGGACTCGGCACGCCGCGTATCGCCTAAACTGTCCGAGGGAGACGTTTCCGGGGCGGTCCGCTTACTATGCTCTACGAACTCGTTTGTTTCGGGAGACGAAGTCCTGGCCTCGCTTGCCGCCAAGCACCCACCTGCTCCATCGGACTCGGTTTTTCTGGACCCTCCTGACTCTATGACGCACCGTCACTCTTCAGTCGATGATGTCTTAGGGGCTGTTGCCAGCTTTCCGGCCAGTTCGTCCGCCGTCCTGACGCTTTGCGTCCGCGTCATCTGAAGGACCTTCTTGCACCCGTGCTTAGACCGGTGGCAAGGAGACTGGCCGCAGCACTTGCCAGAGTGGTGGACATCTTAAGATGGGGTACACTGCCGACTGAGGTCAGGGAAATTATATTCGGCGCCAAGCTATTCGCACTCCGCAAAAAAGACTCATCGATTTGCCCGATCGCCTGTTCTCTCACGATACGGAGGGTTGCTGCAAAAATAGCCTGTCGTGAGGCCAAAGATCTTATCATTGAGCAGCTTGGCCCGCACCAGTTGGGTTTTGGCTTAGCAGGCGGGGCGGAGGCAGCTGTACATGCCGCAAGAGCCTTCGACCAATCAAGCCCGCCCCAAACGGCACTTTTGAAGTTGGATTTTCGCAATGCATTTAATACTATTTGAAGGGATCATATACTTCGTGCAGTTCGTGATGCAGTACCGGAAATCTTCAATTTAGTGAATCACGCGTACAGAGAGCCATCCGTCCTGTTGTTTGGGGCCCACACGTTGTCCTCGGCATCGGGTATACAGCAGGGAGACCCCTTGGGGCCGGCTCTATTCAGCCTGTGTATACGTGAGCTGGTCAACTCAATACAAGTGCCTTTCAACGCCTGGTACCTCGACGATGGCACACTCGGTGGACCGATGGAGGGTTTACTCAAGAAAGTGCGCAGAGTTCTTGCCTTTGAGACAGCCTGGTGTTAAACACGGCTAAATGCGAGGTGTTCGCGCCGGGGACAGACCCGGACGACCACACATTTAGTGCCTTATTGCGTTACTACCGGGGTGTAGAGTCGTGTCTGAACACGAAGTTACGCTCCTTGGCGCATCGCTCCTACCATCTGCGCTGTCGAGTCTACTCGACCCCATGATGGACAGATTGTGGGCGATGCAAGAACGTCTGCCTCTAGTCGGAGCCCACCAAGGGCTTTACCTACTCCGTTCGTCGTTCTCCGCGTGTCGCATCGTACATATCATGCGATCCATGGACTGTTCGGGTACATTCAACCAGCTTCTCCAACTATTCGACGACCAGGTGGTGGAGGCCCTCGAGACGGTTTTGGGTCTGAACTTACGACCACGAGAGATGCGCCAGGCGGCTCTCCCCACCTCCATGGGCGATCTTGGTCTTCCCTCGGCCCACTCCTTGGCAGGCCCTGCCGTGGCCGCCTCGATGCACGCTACGCCGGGTCATGTCCAACGGACATGCCGTGTTCAACGAGTCATGTTGAACGAGTCATGTTGCTGTTTGGGCAAAACAATGCCCAAACCCTCATTAGGGCTTGTTTGAGGCAACTCGCGACGCTATAGCGGCTGGACTCCAAGCTTCACCGCCTGATATGAATAGACTTGCCTGCCAGAGGGCCTGGGCCGAGAAGGTACACGAATCTTCGCTAACTGAGTTGCTTGAAGAATGCGGTGACGACCAGGATAGAGCACGCCTCCTTGCCGTCGCTCTCCCAGAAGCGAGCGACTGGCTACACGCACTCCCCGCTGACTCATTGGGTATCCGCCTTGACGACCAATCCACCCGGATCTGCGTTGGCCTGAGACTGGGAGCCGATTTGGTAGAGCCACACAGATGCAGTTGTGGCGAGCCTGTCGGACGCCTGGCCAGACACGGCCTGTCCTGCGCTCACTTGGCGGGCCGGCGACCACGTCACACCGCTCTGAATGACATTCTTGCAAGGTCGTTGCGAAAGGCCGGAATCCCTTGCGTCCTGGAACCGCCTGGTCTTTCTAGAGACGATGGCAAGCGGCCCGACGGCCTGACTTTGATACCTTTCTACAAGGGTCGTTCCCCGGTGTGGGATGTGACGGTGACCGACCGAGACATCAAAGATAAGAAAGTATGCGAACTTAGGCCGGGCGTACTACTTTTCACCCTTCGCATTCGAGACGCTGGGTGGCTCTGGGCCCCTCACAACGACGCTAATTTCCCGGGTTGGCGACGCTTTACAACAGGCTACGATGGACAAGAGGGCGAGCACTTTCTTTTGCCAACGGCTTTCCCTAGAGACTCAGAGTGGTAACGCGATTTCGGTGCTCGGAACTATGAAAGACTGGATGGACCCGCGTCTTCGCGTCAGGGGTCGGGCAAGACTCCCACTCGAACACGAGTGATAGATGAGGAGTGAGCCATCGGCACCGTGGATTTAAGCATTCACATGTATATATTAAATCTCTTAAAATTAGCTATTTAGAATTCCAACATATGATGGTTGTTGACCGTTACAATTTCGTGCTGCTTTTTTTCCGTGCAACGAATTAGCGTGATCTTCAAAATAGTGAAAAAGAGTTTCTAACCGGTTATCAAACATTTTTCTTTTAAAAGCTAGAATACAACCCAAATTGAAACTGAGGTAGACGAGGTTCAGGGTGACTCTGCGTTATGTGTTGCCATTCTTACCAATTGGATCAATGAGTTTAAAATAGATTGCAAAAATTACATATATATATATATATATATATATATATATATATATATACAGGTAATTGGCGGCGAACGCGGCAGAACGTGCAGCTGTTTTTCTACATGTATGTCTATAAAGGCTGACAGCGCCAATTACTTGTTTGACGTAGTTTGTAACGCCTAAACACCAAGTCAGCGATCAATGTCGTTGTTGGTTCTGCTCGCAGATATGCGCTAAATTCCACACAGCAAGCTGCCAGATGCATCGGCGGTCTTTGCACTTTTTTGCCGGGTGAAACGGTTGCTGAAGTGTTCAAATTGTATATAATGACGACTGTAGTGTATTTTTGTGCCATCTTGGAATGCAATGTTATTGCGAAATAAACAACGTGTAGGTTATGTCTAAACAACTAACTACCGCATTCGCCCTTGGACACCTATTTAAAGGTGTAGAGTTTTCAGTATTTTTCCACTTCCTCTCTCTCTTTCTAAATAATAATAATAAAGCTCATTTTAAAACCGTGACAAATCTTCCGCGTAAATAGGGGTGTATGTGCATGTGAGACGATTTAGTTCTGAGTCGGTCGTGCGTAAAACAACCCACTTGTCGACCTGCAAACAAAAAGCAGCTAAATTGATTCCAAAAAACGCAGGTAGTTTCAATAGAGCCATTCTACTCATGTGTGCTGGACAAATAAAGCCAAGTAATTCCGAACCTCGTTACGTCTAAGTCAAGACGACGTAGGCGTTGCTTATGTGCGCAAAAGGGATCGCAATTGGAAAGATGTTTGTTTGTATCTGGGAAGGCGGACTTTGTAGTCTGGTTTATTTGCGATCGTAAGCACAACAAAAGTCGTCATAGTCGTTTACTTCAAGTTCGCACCTTCCTAGACAGCGCCTGGCTGTGAATGTTTGACATAGAACAGATTTGTCTCTTCTTTGCAACTTGTATTGCACTTCGTGTTCATACACAGGAATACTTCAATGCACAATGCAGTGGTGTCACTACGTGAGATTACGGCAAGACTCAAAATTAAGTTTGTCGTACGTACGCCTTACATAAGTGTATATCTATTACGGCTCTACGCACCGTGTATAACGGCGTATATATATATATATATATATAACAGGTAAAAAAAATCGAAAACATGTTTATTAAAAGGAATACTTATTTACTCAACAAACAAAAACACTTTGGAAGCAAAATGTTTTTGTTCCCTTCAAAGTCACTTCTGTCGGCTGCTGTGCACGTATACTGCTTTCTTTCCACTATACAAAACATGTTTTCTAAATTGTCGTTCTAAATCGAGTTGAGTTCCTTCCGGGAACTTTTCTTTGTCTCCTCTAAAGTTTCGAAACGTTGAACCTTCAATGTTTTTATCCGTGAGAGCAGGAAAAAGTCACACGACGCCAGGTCCGCCGAATAAGGCGGTTGCGAGGAAACAAAAGTCGAATCAAGTAATCTAAACTCAGTAGCGATGCCGGTGCGTTGTCGTGATCGACGGAGGATCTAAAAGTTGTTCGCCCGGAGTTCTCTTGCGCCTCTTGCGCCGGACGTTCTTGCGCAATTTTATACGCAATGTTGGATTTGCTCTGTCTGAGCTCTGTTTTCCATCTACTTTCTTCTTGGAACCACCCCTGGAGGCTTGGATTTTGGTCTCGATGTGTAGTTACCATATGTTTCACGTTATGTGAGAGCTCTGCAAAGCAGTCCAGGATCTTCTGCTACCACCTGAGCAGTCCCGATTTTGGTCCCGATTTACCGATGATTTGACGTTCATTTGCTGGAAATTCAACATGCTTTAAACGAACTTTGCGGGCAGTCTTCTGGCACATGCAGACCCACACATCGACACATCGGTCAAGAGTGTTACTTGATAGCTTCGATCACATCCACGTGTCGCGAAAACGACGGTACCACGCCTGCACAGTGTTTCGGAAAACTGCTTGATTACCATAAGCAGTTTGTAACATTTCCACCACTTTAAAACATATTAATTGGTTGTCAGCATATGTAGAATTTGATGCGTATGTGTTGCTCGTTTACTTTTGGCTCTCTGGAAATCGCCGAACCTCGTTTTCTTCAGTTCGTTGCACCATACTCAAACGATACACGCCGCAGCCGCCGCCGCCGACCGAGTGGCGTGGAATTTGGCCTCATGTGCGTAGCTGATGAATGGTGCTTCTAAGCAAAACAAGCCAGAAAACGTTAGCGGTTTCGGTTAAATTCTAAGTACTAGAACATGCATGCAGCATGTAATCTATGCAGTAATGACAGCGGAATGTGTGTCCCGTTTCTATGCATTCATGGTTTAGCTTCCCGAGCTGGTCGACTTCAAGCATGAATCCTTCCTGGCCGAAAGACAGCGACGACGCACCAATCGGGGTCAGCGATCAGCCAAACTTCAGGCCCAGCAGGGCCCTCCGAACGTGGTCGTCTATGGCAGCAAACATCGGACACCACTCGAGCCTAGACGCTCTGCGCAGCGGATGTTTATTATGGCGCTACTCGGCCGAAACGTGGACCAAGCTCATCAAAAGTATGCCTGCATATATATGCATGTACATATATGTATATATATATATATATATATATATATGTATGAATATATATATATATATATATATATATATATGTATATATATATATATATATATATATGATGTTTTGTGTGTCGAAATGTCAAATTTGTTTTATGTTTACTTTGATGCATTTCTGAACTTCGTATGGAAGCTTACCTCGAGATAGGTGACGTGTTGCACCGCAACTTAACCGACGACGTTTGGTGTATATTTTTTTTTTCGTTTCATACTGTCTGTGTCATATATGATTTATTTTAGCCATTTAGAGGTAATACGCGAGTCTGTGCATAAGCACACAACATCATTGCGACTACGCCAACAAACTACTATGAAAGAGAAAAAGCGTTGTTTGTTCGATACCTAGTAGAAAATCGGCACTTAGGTAAACGAGACCGTTAATATTTCGAGTTCTAAAGACCTACAACGTTTTTTAGATATGTGTATATAGGTATTACCCGGTCAACTACAGTAAGCGAGAGTAGTCTGATTTTATCCATACTAGATGGCTCCCATCTGACGTTTCAGAGGCTATTTTCATTTGCAATAAAAATATTATCGCCGTCTTAACGGGAGCAGGTGCAACTTTTTTTTAACGTTGTTCTGGCGACAAGTGCTTTTTTGCCACTCATTGTTTCTTCTGTGCTCATCTCGTGTGTTTCTCTGCTCCCGCTTCTGTTCCAACTTGTTATGCCTGGGTTGATCCGAAGATGTACTCCAGGAAGTATTGCATACCATTGCGGGGTGTCCTGAACGTTGAACGTGGGACACTCCCGCTCTGAACCAGCATGTATTTAAACTAGGTCGCCCCTGAAAAAGCGATTGAATTCGCTACCCTATTATTAGCGGCTTCGTGCGTGTCTACGTGTGTTCATCTGCCAATGCTGCGTTTGCCGTATATGACATAGACTTGTCATGCACGTGTCCAGCGTCATTACAAGTTTTTTTTCATCAACTAGTGATAGCTTGCCCTGCGCCTTGTAATTGTAATGGTCGCACTCTTTTTTGTGGATGATCTCGTAAGCTGTTCGCCTTCGCGGGTAACACCTCATTTTGTCTCGAGCCGACCAAGCTTCACGAACATAAACGCACTGATCTTGGAGGTGTGGAACAGGCAATTGAAACCTTAAAAATATTTGATCTTGCTGTTGACGTCAGCAAAACCGGTCTAATGTTAAATCATATGCCTCAGTAAACCGTTGGTGCGCAACGGGCCATATTTGATGGGACACAACTCGCTTTGTCTCAGACGACCAATCGTTTGCGCCTAACCCTGCATGAGACCTTGAAATGGCAGTGTCATCTGGCTGCTTTAGCACGGCATTAAGAATAAGGCTTGTTTTCCAAGTAAAGGTCTCCTTTTCGTCTAGCAGACAAAAAAAAGAGACCCTTTACCTTGCTATTTTTGCCGGTGAAATGTTGTGATGTTCCCGTTTGGACAGGCTATGTAAGAATAACTTGTCAGGTCCAAATCATTCATAACAATGCATTTGCCCCTGCCACTATTTGGGGATGCCTTAGGGAATTTGCCCCTGCCGTCTATTTGGTCTGCTGTCTTTCTCGAGAAATTCGATCACATTCATCTATAAAGAAATTCGCGAGACCACTGAGTTTGTGTGACCAAGATGCGTTTGTTATGTGACCAAGATGCGTTTAGATAAATATGTAAACGTAAATATGTGAAAATATATGAATTGGTGCAATTGTGTAAACCAATGAGTAAGTATATGAACTGTGTGTGTGTGTGTGTAAATTCGTGTATATAATAATAATAATAATAATAATAATAATAATAATAATAATAATAATAATAATAATAATAATAATAATAATAATAATAATAATAATAATAATAATAATAAGTATATTAACTGTGTGTGCAAATACTTACACTAAGACACTCGTTTGACCTATTATCTTTACGAGAACTTAAGCACTGTCACGAAGTAGCAGTTTCGCCAATAAACCGACCTTGTTCTGTAGTAAACGACTACATGAAACAATCAGAGGCGGATCGCTTGGCAAGCGCAAACTGCTGGTTAGAAAGCTGTGCAAGTCGTGTGCTCATTATACGTCTGCTCTTGAACTTTCAGCGAATTCAGCAGTGCAGCAGGAGCAAGACATCTGATCATTTGTGAACTGCGAGCTATACGAGACTGTGCAGGTTACCAACTTTGCGTGACGCCAGACTTTTCGTCGCAGCCCTACATTGTCGGCGGGAGTAACGTTGAAGGTCGGTATTTCGGCACGTTAACTTCGCTCCCTCTCTCTCTCTATACATTTCACTCCTGCTGCAGCGTTGCTTAGCTACGCCGTCCCGCTTTGACATGACGGGCCAAACAAAAAACCTGCTTCTCCGCCATTGTCAAGTGTGGTTTCAAATCCGTAGACTGAAAAGCAGTCACTGTCTCCCCACTGCATTAGGATGGTTCAAACGCATACACACGCATAATGCCACCGTCACATCGATCGGTCCAACTCTCCTCTCGATATCTCGCGTCAGAACATACAAAAAGTAATGCCACCTGCTTAGTAATCTGCTAGAGTAATCCAGGTTGAGTGGGCTTTGGGGTCCCACAACACGGATGGGTCTTTGTTTGCTGCCGGCGACGCGAGTGCATCATGCGTCATCTATGTATTCTGCTACGTATAGAAAGTAGTACTGCACACGATCCCACTTTTACTTATAATTACTACTAATTACTATTATTACTACTAATTACTAATTACTATTATTACTGTTAATTACTAATTACTATTATTACTACTAATTACTACTGACATTATCCGTAGATTCCTACTCACTGGTGCTGCGCGTCGAACGTCGCGGCGATCTTGCACCTGTTCGGCCACTGGCGATTGGTTCGAACGCCCGGCGCGTCAGCGGTAATGGAGAAGCAATGCTCGCCGCTCCTGCACCTGTGTCCACAGCGACGGCGACGGCAGCAGCAACAGCCACCTTGAACAAGAGACGCACCGAGATGGCGCTACCGCAGCCCAAGGAGGGCCACCTTAAGGTCAGCCTGCTCGGTGAAATTGGTGGGTACGCAGCCAACTGGCCTCTAGAACGATTTGTTTGTTGTAGTAGCAGCATTGCTGCGTAGTTCTTGTAACAATTCTGATAAATAAGAGTTTTTAATTTTATCAGTTAGTTTCACGTCGGCCTCTGACGTCTATAGCTTTCCTCTACAAACGCGTTCCCTCTACAAATCGTCAAGGTCATCATCGTCTGCCTCCGAAACATCGTTTTGCGTGGTCGCCCCTAATGTCCTCCATACGTTTATAGGCGGTATCCCTGAAAAAATTTGCGGAGTCTACACGAAGTGCACTCTTGTGTCTTCAACGCAATATACACGATGTGGTAGTTCCGTGACTGTTTGAGATACTTTATTCGCTTTCCCAAACCTGCGTGTTCTACGGCCCATCTACGTTCGACAGAGCTGTGACGAATGTATGATAACTCCGCCGCGCATGCGACAGTCACATCCCACACAAGGCGTTTTTCGTATGGCCAAAAAGGCTTTAGAAGATCAAATTGGCTTCTAATAGTTGCATCTGTCAACACGGTTGCTCTATCTAATCAATGTTTGCATCGTCATTTATAAGTGATTGCGCCAGAAAACCAAGACAATTTAATGATGCAGCATATGAGACTACGGTAACGTCCGTAGCCCTTCTAATACCAAGGCGCCGGAGGCTTATTGTGAAAACCTGCTCTTTTTCATACGCCCCCATCTAAATTATTGTTCAACAACTTGCTTAGAATAAGCATGTATATTCAAAACTCGGGTACGCTTGAAACATTTAATTGAATCTAGTTGAACTAGGACTGTGTCTCCATAGAGAAAGAGCCGCCTGCGGGTGTATAGATGTCAAGCGCGAGCGAGTTCTTTCAAGGCGTTCTTGTTTTGTACGAAAAACTTGGGAGTTTTAGTAGAAAGCTACCATCCATTCCACCTAGGACACCTAAGTCATTCTGCATTGTGTGAACTATTCCGGCAAGTGTTTGCACAATCGTTTGGCTGGCTTTCTTGGGGATTGAGGGATATCTATACACCTGTCACACCCTCGGTAGGAGTCCCTTTCTTTGCATTTTGTTCAAAATTGAGTATTTTCTTACTGTAGTAAATGCAATTACTATGATTGGGGTCGTTATTATAGTTGTTGTGAGTTAAGCTTATGTCACCAGGTTTAAGCTAGATCCGTTACTGATGTATAATATAAGCTCGAAGTAGTCTATACTCGTCCATGATCGGACAAACATGGAAAGCACAAATACACCAATAAAATATATCGTACATTACCACACACCTATTATTACCTGCCCCTGTTATAAAAGGGTGACATGTGTATTTAGGTATGCATGCCAAGCGAACAATAAATCATTATTAAAAAATTAAGATGTTCATATTAGTGTAATGGGTTTATGTTTTAAGCGTATTTAATAACAGTAAGCAAACCGTAAAACCTTAGTCAAACTGTCTGCTAGTAATTTATTTTAGTTAGTCTGTGTTACGCGCGTTGTACATTATAAGGTAGTTTAAGGATATGTCGTGCAAATGATTCTGCATTTATGGAGTTTAATTAGTTTAATAGATACTAAATATCCCAATATATTACCGACGTTACTGAATTTAAATACATTTGTTGTCTGGATTTTTACTTTTATTTTGAGGGATATACTGTTAAAACAGCTTGGTTAGTAATAAACTTAACTTATTATATGAATTAACGATAGAAAAAACATGATTTAACTTTTTGTTACAGTTGGTTCAGAGCAGTGACTACGGTATACGTTATCAAAGGTGAAGGTTTTATTTATAGGCTTCTTAGGGTAACTGTGAACAACACGCTAGCGCAAAACGTACTAACAAAGCAATGCACGGGTCCTACTTTGCCTATTTCAGAATGTGCTGTCGGGTTTCCAAAAAATGTCAGCATTTTCGTTTTGTTTACAGCATCTTCTCCAAAGGGTAAGTAAAATGTTGTTTAAAACACTTACAAATATAAATTCTTACTTTTTAATATCGGCTTTATTTTGCGTCTTACAGTTGAGAACATATGAGAGCAAACCTGGAATCTGAAAGTTACGGAATTTATATATTTTTTCGTTTATACTACTATATCGTACAATAATAAAAGAAATGCCATAAATCAAGATATGTATGAATCTGTTGGATATGTACAAGGCTTAGCAAATAGTTCAAGGTTACTATCATTAAGATCTCAAAGACTTTATGTCCGCGGGCAAGTTGCATCCCCAGTCCAAAGGAGAGTTAAAGGACTTTTGGTCTGAAGTAACAGTTGCCCCATGCAGAGCTAGTAGAGCTACACCAAGTATTTTGTCGTCTGCGACTGCACTCTACCTGCTGCTCTAGTTTCGCTACTGATTTCTAACCTTTAAGAGCGCCCAGGGCTTCTTCTGTGGTGCAGTTCTTTACAACAGTCTCTCGACGTTGTTTCTTACTATTAAGTTCCCCTCTCTTTGTACGGGACGCTGTACTGCTAAGTTCTCGTGTGCTTACTGCCCCATAGGTTTCTGCATCCGTACATACTCAGGCGACTTTGGTCTTCGCTCTTGGATTCTTTCTGGCGCTAGATCTAGGCCAACACATCCCCTTTCTATCGGTGTAATGGCCGCCATATTAGTTCTTACGCTCACCATCTACCTGCCAACAGCACTGCACGCTATTGCTGGAACATTACTTACAGGAATAGCGACATCGCAGTCACAGCATTTGCCTAGAGGCGCTGGTCTAACGACTGTCTTCTAGCGAACCCTTTATATCCCTAATCTGTTAAAAGCTTAGCTATTTTGAGACTAAACAAGTACTTCAGTGCCTAACGCAAGTTCTCACGGGACATGGTAACGTCCAGTCATTCCTTTACCAAATGGGAAGGCGCATCAGAAACATGTCTTTTTTGCAACAAAACCGTGGAAGATACTCCACAACACACACTTCCCAGATGCCAGACATGGGAAGAGGCCAGAACCATGGTAATTAGACAGATTCGCGAGAGATGGTCCAGAGCAGGACTCAATCATTCCGAAGTTCCGGAACTCCCGCGAAATGATATAAGCGAGTTTATGGAATATATCCCGCGTTTCCCAGTTCGTTTCCCGTTACCCAGGAATGGGAATTAGAAGCAGAAATAGCACATGAGGTGCTAAAACCAAAGCACAGAAGATGCAAGAAGAGACAGAACCTTCTTGAGGCCGGCACGGCTGAAAATAGCACAACTTTGAATCATACGGGTTTGCAAGGGCTGGGACAAAGTGCGCCTGAGAGGCCAATTGATTCGATAGAGCAGCCTCTTCTCCTGATGGCCCATAGCACTGCTCTATGGAGATCTGGGCCATCAGAGAGTGAAGCCTAAGGGGGAGGTGCGCTTAGTGGGTATGGGTCTCAGCAGCGTAATATCCATCCGCTGGGGCGAGTCCCACACAGCTCGAGATGGAAAGCGATATTTCCTACTCGTAGTGGTAGTGTGTAACTGCATTTTCAAAAAAACGTATTTCTGTACCTTAATGCAATGCGGTATATTCTAGGCAAGTTCCTGCCCATCTTGATAGCTATTTGCGTCCGGCAGTTCTAATTCGAGACAGCCATAAGTACACCCTCCTTACCTATTGTTCTTTAGAAGCTGCTAAGATAGCAAATTCTGCATCGTAGTATTACATATATATATATACTAACATCCACGCACGTGCGTGGATGTTAGTATATATATATATATACTAACATCCACGCACAGTGAATAATTTACCGGAAAATTTTCCAAAATGAAGGTTGGAGTCTTTTAGGCGGACGTTGTGAAGATGAACTCAGCGCAACATTCAGCGCCATCTCGCTGTGGCGACGACCATTTGACGGTGGACCGGGTTGCGCAGTGGCCTCTTTTGGGCACCCTTTTCATTTCAACTTCACTGCAACGGATGAAAGCGAGACTCCACAGTTATACTTTAAGGTGGGCGGAACTTCCTGCATTCGAGGACATAAAATTGCGTTTTTACAGTGCTAAATGATTTTTTATACTAATTCGAGACGTGACATTCTAACCGCTTTACTAGGCACGCATTTTAATTGGCCCGACTGTAGAGTTTAAGTCTAATGATAAACAGTAGTCTTCACTCCTAATGAAGTATATTAGTATAATTTTCCCAACGGAACATGGTCTTTGAGGTGTCTTGTTTCCGAGTGAGAGTAATATTAGTTAAATTCGTGTCACTAGTGTTGTTGCCTGACATGGGAGCACAAAATGTGCAATTGCCTGAATGCGTTAGTTTGGAGCGCTAGGTCATAAGGTTATGGTTTTGAGGCATAGGCGCGAAAGCTAATAAAATAAATTCATTTTAGCAAAATATCTTCGTAACGACAATGCCGCATCTTTTGGCCGGCCTTATGTGTTCCTCGGAAGCAGAATTTTCTCACGCACATGGTTGTCTTGCAATTGCACCATTTGTGCTCCTTTGTTGGCGAACCACATCAGTGTCACGGATTTTAGTAATATCACTATATATATATAGCATCTAACTGAACTAAACCGATATTAGTAAAATTTATGCTGTGCATATGCATGACAGTGGATCGAAATAATTTTAGTCAAATTATGCCTGGCGTTTTCTTTTGTTGTAATTTAATAAACATATGCTTACATTTTAGTTCAAATTTAACGCGTACTCTGCCTTCATGTCTATAACAAACACTTTGTGACTACTTCACTTCAGCTTTCTCTAGGCCACGCGCCGGTAGTAGTTTATGTACGCTCAACGATTTCAAGGTTGCTGCCACGAATAATAGCTATATATTATTGTTGCCGCATGCTGTCGAATCGATTCATTGGCCATGTGGCACAAAACTGGGCGTGACGAACAAAACTTCAGGTAGTCCACTTCGAGGCGGAGACAGGTCGCTTCCACACTATGGGGGAAGGTAAATGCAACGTTTCTCTCGACGACGGTGGCGATGGACTTGTACAAGTTCCGCTGTTGCGGAGAATTCCCACAGGACTTCAAGCCAGACTTCGAGATCGCTTCCTCGGAGGAGACACGAGACTAACGGGAATTGTCGTAAATCAGGTTTGTCGCAGTTTGTCTATCATCGCCGGTCGCCACCCGGATTTCAAGACCTCTGGCTAGCATGGAAAATATGAAATATTTAGTGTTTCGTGTATAAGAAAGTTCGATCAGGCACTTTCGCATCCCTGCCGTCAGCCCTACCGTTTATTTCTTGTTTGCCTAATTTGGTGACACCCAACAACACACGCTTTTTTGAACAGACAGACATCCGCACCCTGGATGTACATTGTGACCAAAGCAAATGCTTCGTTATTTTAAAAGGCTTGAAAAAAATTAAAAGAAACCATCAATCAAGCACTATAACAGAGCAAATTAACATCTAAATACAATCTGTCTAATATCGTCTACATCATAAATACCATCTGGGAGCAGTAGTTTTAACCATAGTACATTTAGACATTAAAGACATATACGGTGGTGGATGTTATACCACGATATACGCTTGCATATGTACGCAAATAAGGGTAACAGGCAAGCCAGTCCTTAAAGAAAAGCACTTATAGGATACCTTCTGAAATATGCGTTCGCAGACTTCAGACATGTCATATTTTTTTTGTGGAGAAAGGTTGCAGGAGAAAGGTGCAGTTACGGACTACCGCTACGAATAGGAAAATTCGCTTTCCATCTCTAGCTGTGTGGGACTCGACCCCAGCGGATGGATGTTACGCCACTGATACTCATACCCACTAAATACACCTTCCCCTTTAAGCTTCACTCTCTGATGGCTTGTCCGAGGCATGTCATATATACCTACAGTACGATAGCGAAGATAAACCAATATTCGACTATACAGATGAGCCTGTTAAAACGGAGACACCCACTCTTGAAAAATTGAGGTTTATGCAAAGGATTTGACTTAGACAAGAAGTTCCACAGGTTACCAATGCTGGAAAATCTAGCGATTTACGTGGTAGTAGGTGTTGTATTAAAGGAATACTTACAGTTTGCATTTGGGTGTTAAACTTAATTAAATGCTACATGTGTCATTATTCAATTGTTAAAGTTCTTAGAAGCTGGCATACCAAGTTCATGTGTGGGGCATACCTCTCTAACATTTAAACGATTATCTGTAGTATATTAATGAGATACCATATATATCAAGAACTAGAACAGCCGACTATTTAATTGCTAGATGAGTTATCTCGACGGCATAACGTGTCAGGGGTGGGGCGGTTTTTATTTATTACCCAATAAACTTTCGAGTATAGACATTTGTGTTTCGTTATTTAATTTCATTGTTAGCTAACGACATATCATTGCATTGTAGATTATAGATAGATTTAAACGTTGGCTGATCAGACGGCTGACCGGAATCTGCGAACGCATGTTTCAGAAAGTACCCCGTGAGTGCTTCACTGAAAAGGCTGGCCTGCTTGTTGTTCGTATTCAAGTTATTCGGCAATCGCGGAGATACCGTCTCGAAGATCTACTAAAAGAATCCCGCCTTCGGCTCATTAAATCATCCGGGTAAGATATATATATATATATATATATATATATATATATATATATATATATATATATATATATAGTGTTGAAAAGTTCAAAAAATCCATAATACGAATTGTAGCGCTTGCTAAAGCAATTCTTTGTTTTTCAATAGTCTCTAAGAAGCCTTGTTTTGGAGTGAGAGTTCAATTACTACAATTTGTGACACTGGTGTTTTTTCTTGGCATATATGAGCATAAAATGTGCTGTTGCGATACAACTAGTTCTCCCATACAAAAACTAAGTACATCGTCGTGTTCGTGACAGAATGCTGCTTCTTCCGAACACTATGTAGCGCTGAACAGAGAATGCGAAAAGTCGTTTAGAAGATAGCTCTCAAAAGTTAAGTTATTTTTTTATAGCCTTTACGCCCAATACCTAAAAATCATAACCCTACGACTAGTCACAGCGCTCAAAGCTAATACATTAAGGTAAATGTGCATTTTATTGTAGTAATTTTGGGATTAAATCTCTGGCAATGCGAAGAAGCACAAAATGTGCAACTGCGAGGCAACCAGTCCACCTTTAGAGAAACTAAGCGCATTTTAAATATTCCGCAACCCCGGCTCACATTATTAAAGGTTATGTAAATGATTACAATAGAATGCGTATTTACCTAAATATGTTAGCCCTGAACGCTGTGAACTGTCGTAGGGTTATGATTTGGAGATATTATGCGCGAAAGCTAAAAAAGTAGTTGTCTCGCAGTAGTACATTTTATGCTCCTGTGTCGGGCAAAAACACCAGTGTCACAAATTGTAGTAATTTAACTGTCACTCCGAAACAAGAAGAGACCACGTTCCATTGGAAAACATATATATTTGCTTTAACGAGCTCTATGGTTCTTATTATCAACTCTCAGAGCTCTTCGTAGCACCCTATATAAAGTGCGTTGCAAAAAATTAGCAACTCATATTTTTTGGTGATAATTTCGGCTTGATTTATTTGAATGGCTTGAAATTTTAAGGGCGTGATTTACACGACGATTAAACAGTATGGTGGTAATTTCGTTGCAATCTCACAATTGGTGTATACAAAAAAAATAAAAAAGTGTGAAAAAACAGTGTTGCAAAATATTAGCAACAATAACATGCTAACAACACAGCTCTTGTTTGTAAAGGATAATCGATACTACAGCTGATATACGATAGCCAAATCAATCGTTCTTTAGCTGCAAAATATTCCACAGCTTCGTCGCTGTTCCGAACTAACGATGAAGCTTGTGTTTAAACCATGGGTTATCCGAGAGATCCTTTGTACGAAAGGATCTCTCGGATAACGAAAAGACAAGAATTGAGGCATATGCTGAGTTCGGCCATACAGTAACTGCTATAGCAAACAGATTAGGACGGCGTTAGAGCACCATCAGCAGGTTCTTACACCCTGGAGTGAACTGAAGGTGCAACAGTGGACGTAACCCATTTTTGACTATTCTAGATCAGCGTAGGATTATACAGTTAGCTACTGGTGACCAAATGTCTTCTTCCAGAATCAGGACCACTTTGGGAGCGCCAGTGCACCAATCCACAGTGTACCGAGTGTGAAGTTCTGACAAAAACGTGCGATACGCAAAAAGGAAACTTATCCCGCGACTGCAACCGAGGCACATTGTTGCTCGGCTTGAATTTTTGCGAGATAACAAGTGGAAAAACACCGTCTTCTCGGACGAAAATAAATTTAATCTCAATGGCCCTGACAGCTGTCAGTACTATTGGCATGACTTATGGAAGGAACCCAAATGGTTCTCAAAACGTGTGGCCGGTGGTGGTTCTGTGAAATACTGGGGGGCGTTTAGATATAATGGGAAGTCTGATCTAGTCGCGATTGTGGGCTGAAACAATTCCGACAAGTACTAGCGTATCGTCGGTTCCCAGTTAGACTGAATCCCACCGAAAATCTTTAGAGACATTTTATAAAGCAGATTTACGCAAATGGTGGACAATATGATAATCTGTCGGACCTTAAAGAAGCTGTCCAGCAGGCATAGACTGATATTCCACTTTCGTACTTACAACAGCTTATTAACTCCATGAAAGACCGAGTTTACGATTTGATTTAGAAGAAGGGACGACAAACTCGTTTCCAGAATAGAATACGTAGTATCAAATAAGTCACACAGCTCTGCTAAGAATCGTTATTGTTGCTAATATTTTGCAACACTGTTCTTTCACACTTTTTTTAGTTTTTGTACGAGCCGATCGTGAGATTGCAACGAAATGAACACCATACTCGTGGTTCGTCATGTACATCATGCTCGTAAAATTGCTCACGCCATTCAAATAAATCAAGCGGAAATTATCACCAAAGAACATGAGTTGCTAATTTTTTGCAACGCACTTATATATATATATATACGTTTATGCATTTATATATATGGTGTATTTAATTAGAACGCCACTGTGCTGGAAAAAACAGTGCTGTCATGCCAACCAGGCATCTTAGACGCTGGCTTTCTCCGTTTCTTTCTCCGGCCAAAGCGACGTCTAGAAAAATCTACAATACGTCGGATGCTATTCAAGATGGTTTCCTTCCTATAGTAGCCTCTTCTCCTTTCTCCTGCGTTGTAATAGTGTCATGAGCAGCACGCGACCAACAGCATGGCATCGGGCATCGACAATCAGACCTGTCGGATGGTCTTAACGATCAGACTCGTCGGCGGTGAATGTGCATTCACTCACTCTCCGCGGTGTGATGTGCGTCAGGACCGACCAATGACCAAGCAGCATTATCTACGTTGCTTGACTGCATTTGATTTACTACTGAGTCTATGCTAGCGACGTTCGGGTGGTTTGCGGCTCTTCTATCTCTCTCTCGCCTTTTCTCTCTTCCTCCCTCGCTCTCTCCTTCCCCCTCCCTGCCAACCCCTTGTCCTTTGACGTTGGCGTCTTCCAACTAACCCTCTTGTGTCTTGTCGGTAACCCGAACCGCTACTTCGTGTATCTTCTATCATGTGTACATTGTGACCACACGGCCTGCCGGCCTGTCCGAACCAGTCCTGATCGGCGTCGTCGTTCGTTGCTCTATGCCCACTAGCACGCAAGTGTTACAGACTGTACTGGCTTAAGGGTTAGAAGGCCTTTCGTCTAACCCTTGCCCCGTTGCTGGCTGCTGCATTTAGCCCGCTGTCAGCGTACACAGCTATGCAATGATAAGGCCTGAGTAGTACGAAGCGCCTGGCTGTTGTACTGTTGCATGAATACGGTCACTAAATCCTCACGGAGCTTCGCTGAGGTTGACGATGAACGAGGGTACCGCCGAGTTTGATTTGCTGTTGTAATCCGAGCTGTTCCAAGATATATATATATATATAGGGCACTTTCGTGCGATAGACGATGTCAAGCAGAGTGGAGCCCTCGAGATGACTATCACGATATTTTTGTGACTCTCCTCCCTGTCAGTGTTCGTGCATCAGTTGTGATTCTCGAGTTTTCTTCTGTTTTTTGCGCTGTCGATGTCGTTGTCTCTCTAGCCAAACACTTTTGGCGGTCCAGGGTGCGTTATCGGCATTCCAGGATGCTCGCATGCGGATGATTCAGGCGCGGCAGGATGAGCGAAGTCTAGTCGATGGTACCTCCAGGACTACGGGGACGACTCCCGAAATACGGCAACGCCAAGACACTTTAAGAGGCAGCAGTGCAACCAAGGCAGCCATCACTGTCAGATCTAGCGGCCCTCGCAAGCCAGTCGACCAGCTCAAGTTAAGGCAGGGCACCAACAACGAGGAAAGACGGATGCGAACTGGCAGAAGCGATGCTAGTCGGGCCCCCCACACCCACCCCATGATACACAACAGTGCCGCTACAGCTTCACAATAAAAACTCAGGTGTACAAAGTTTCGAATAACCTGATATATATTTATATGTATACAAAGTCAACACATTAATAATAAAACGTATATATGGCAAGCATATGCATGCAATCACAACCTGTAATCTATTTAAACTTCGCTTAACTATGGTAGACGCAGAATCACGAACTGCGAGAGTGTTCCAGTTGTAGTCTATGTTCTAAACTATTTCATTTCAACGATAGAAAACGCTTTTAAAAATTACCGCGCATTTGTTATAATCAATATTCTATCTTTTAGATGGATTCAAACAAATGCAGAAGGTTGTATGTCCCGTCCAGTTTACGCCGCGGTGCATGTGAGAACATCATTCGGCGTACCTATTGCGTTTCTTCACATTTCCAACATTCGAAGATTCAGGATCAGCGGCTGGGTTCCGAAGAACCTCAGCTAACCGCAACAGGAACTGCTTGTCGGGCACTGCAAGACCTGCTCCAGTATTATCCTTGCATAGGCCTATAGATAAGGCGCTATTTTTTACCGGAATGGTTAATGACGACGATTTCCAGTGTCCCTTTTTGAAAGGGAGTCACGCGTTTCTGCATGAACAGTTCCCAGCTTTCTTGGCAGTAAGAGAGTCGGCATCGGTCTTAATAGGCAACCGAGCAGCCCGAGATACGTACGAAACAACCTTGGCATTATAAGACTGCATTTCAGGATCGCTTTTTAGCCATCGCGGTTCCTTACTCTCTCTCTCTCTCTCTCCTCCTGCTTTTTGAGGGACCTTGAGCTGAAGCTCAATGTCCTAGTGCCAAATATGCACTCTTAGAACAATTCCCAAGGATGACCCACGGTAAGCCCTCCCCTCCCCGTACACAACACTTATATGACTGCAGACTTTCACCTGGTTTTTATTGTGCCTAAGCTCTTGTGCGCAGACTTAACTAGCACTTGCCGTGCTGTTTTCCACTACTGTTTCGATACCGTGTACGTGTTTGTACTCTATTCAGTTTTGGTAACTCACTCATGCCTCAGTAGGCTAACATTTAAGCCATATTGGTTGATCGGCACGGCATGATGTTATGTGGCACACAAGATCCTCGTAGATAAAATTTCATTTGAATGTAGCCCAAAACGGCGTCGTCTGTAACACTTATTTTTCTTCATTATATTCTCTTCAAGCTCCATAATAATTATTCTTGAATTCATTTCAGTATGAAGTAAACCAGGCGTTTCCCGGCCATAGGTCAAGACTCTAACCGCTCCTTCGATGATCGCCCCTTTGCTTCGCAATTCGTGCGTTTAATTACTGTTAACTCCGTATTGTCTATTCTATCGGTGAACTATGGTTGCCCACCTGGTACATTACATCTAAAAATATTAAGCATTTCTTTGAATCTAGCTAGAATACCTCCAATTAATACTCCTATCATACACCGGCCTAAGAATTCCGTTCTAGTTCTGCAAATGCTAAGTTTACCTCATCCCCGTTTTTCATAAGGAAGGATGCTTTACTCATTTAAGGGGCTATATTTTCCAACTCGAGCGCTTCTTTATTATAGGTACTTATTTCCATAGTTCTTAGACATGAAGGTTCCGCCACGACTGGGCCGCCACGTGGGTCAACCCCCCCCCCCCACTTATGGCGATACGCGGGAAAGATGAACTCGCAGCCTCGTCCTGGACTTACAAGCCTGGTACGGGACTTCGACACCGGGACCGCTCATGTACTTCGCCACACAAACTCTGACGGGTTATAGCCAAATTCAGCTCTACATGCAGAAAGCAGGGAAATCTCTGACGGACATCTGCGTCCTATGTGACTCCGGCCTCGCGGACGCCGTAGACCACTCAGTCGCCGACTGTCTTTCGTTCTCTGAACATCCCCACAGCTCAGGTTACGTAGGGGCTGGACAGAACACGGCGGAGATCGTGTTCTGTCCAGCATGCACTCCTCCGCCGCTGACTGGATGGAGGGAATTCAATATCTTAACTCTGTGATGATGGAGAAGGCGAAAAGAAGAAAGAGGAAGAAGGAAAGAAGAATGAAGAAGAAAGAAGGAAGAGGCCCGGAGGACCAGACTGGCGCGCGGATCGGTCCTATCTCTTCCCGACTCAGTGCCTGATGACACAGGTTAGGGTTGAGCACGCGGCTCCCTCGTCCTGGTTTCGACGTACTGCTGCCGGGAGAGGGTTGGAGAAGGTGGTTTTTAGTGGGTATTACACGCGGACAGAATTGAGTCATATACTCTCCGCCGGTGCTGAGCCCCACAGTGCCCCTCATTAATACTAGCGGGCGGGCGTGCGTGCGTAAAAGCATTTTCAGTCTTAAAAAAAGCATACATGTTTCATTTATATAGCTACTATGTGTCGCTTAGTACTTGCCCAGTCTGTCTAAACCGCTGAGTGCTGTGCGGGCTTGTGCACATGCTCTGAAGTCTTTTGAGTCTAAAAGGCGTTGAAAGACCTCTTCTACGGTTTGTTGTTTTAACTCTTTTGTTGTCGTATTCCAATGATATTATGATCTTTCACTGCACTAAAATTACTACGGCTACGGTGTATCATAGTTTGCTATTAACATTTAACGTAAGGACTTATACACACAGACTCACACATGCAGACACTACCCCATGCCTTTATATGTATACTCGTATACGTATGTATATTTACAATTTAAACCATAAGTGCGTGTATCTAAAATGAAAGCAACAAACCCTCGTATGATATGCGTATGTTGACACATACCGACCGTACAATGTCTGTCAAAAGATAAAGAGCGGAGTGACAAAGACACCAAGCTAGAAGTTGGGATAACGACATACTAGATTACTGGCAGCCCTTGTGACTCGAGTGGGATTCACAAACCCCTTAAATCCGTATTCCTCTGTACCCCCCGCCCCGCTCCCCAAACTCGATACTACTTTAGCAATACCTCAAAAAGTACTGAACCAACTATATTTGCATCAATATCTATCTCCGCTTCAAACGTCTGTACCCGCACACATGCAACCCCTTTATAGAAGGTATAATAAAACATTCAATTTGATGAATGCACAATGAACAACAGATGGAATTCTCTGTAGATTAAGATAGATGCGTATCGGGTGGAATGGACCTGTAGATTATGTGGGCTCGTAGCTAGAATGAACGTAATCCATGAAATAAAGATCTAAGACCTATGGCGATTCCATTGCGGTTTCTTAGGACTTAACAATATGATCAAAAGTAAAAATAGTGTGTTAAATGCCTATAAGCTAACAGTAGCAGAAACTTACGTAAAGTAATTGGCCATAACCATGGTATAAGGTGTGAATAAAGGCGTACGCTAAATAGTTGCGAGTACATAAAACTATCACGGCCAAAAACCGCACAGGATTGTAAAGGGTCCTATCGCGTTCTAGGTTTGCTCAAATTCAACGTAAAGTTACTTCCAGAAAAATTCACTGCTATTGCGTCACCAAGAGTTAAAATGGTTCTCGCGTGCGCTAAGCCCATCGGCGTGGAATCAGAAAAAGAGATGTCTAAGTATATTATGTTAGGGGTCAATGCAGTAGCAAAAAAACGTTCGTGGATATTGTTTCAAGTTTAACCACCATACATTAGTAGTTTAGTACAATTGCTCATATATCATTTTATAGGCAAACAATTGCGCGGCTCCTCTCAAACCCCTCGGGCCCGAGCGGAACAAAGCGATAGCCTGTTAAGGCAGAAGAGTCTGTAACACTGTTCGAAACCATCTTGTGGGACCTCAAGGTCGTCAAGCGACAAGCGAATGTGATCGGATCCCCTGGTTGATCACAACGACGCCCATTGCAGATGATGAAAAAGTAGTAGTAGTAACGTGGTGGCTGACGCCATTCAAGAAGGCAAGCCAGGCTTTTCTGTCAAGGCATTTATCCCGGACATCAGGTTTTGAATGGATAGACTTGGCGGAGAACTGACTTACCACATCACACAGGTGGTCATGGGGAGCTCCAGGCAAATTTGAATAGTATTGGAAAGACGTATCCGGACATATGCATTTTCTGCAACTTTATACCCCAAGACATACCGGAACACACTGCGCTCCACTGTCCAGCATGGAGAATATCAAAAGGTGGGCTACTTGGAGAAACTTTCGATCTAATAGATGTTGTTGCACGTATTTTAGAGTCTCAAGAACAGTGGAATAAGCCTGCGTGCGTAATAACAGGGGCAAGGAATACACTGTACGACGGCGCTGTAGACTCCATTGTGAATTACGCGGTTAGCACACTTACCGACTTGATGGTGGATGTGGTGTCCTCGGCGGCCGATCTAACGAGCGGAGCCCACATATGAGCTTTGTGAAGGCCTGATGCTTGCAAAAAAAATTTAATTCACGAAGCTTTAAATAAGAACCGGTACTGATATTTGCACGAAGATTTGTGGTTTTTGGTGAGCTTAGCTGTTACTAATATTAGCTTCACCAATAGGAACCGGTTATGGAGGATGACAGGAGGTACAAGTGTTTTAGAAGGTAGCACAAGGGCTTTAGTAGTCATCGATCTACCAGCCAGCGTGTAAACCTGCACAAAGTGCCTAAAAGCATTTCCCCCTACTGCATAACAAATATGGTTGTTCAACACTGTACTCTCAAACGCACTCGTCGATTTCATAACAACATTTCCCTTCAAACATATGAGGTGGTGATAACCATGCCATGCCGTTCGGCTGTTATAGATATTTTTCTTTGTTTGATTGGGAAGTCACAGGTGACTACGTGCACACTCTGCACGTCGGGGCAGTCGGACGATGTTGACCATACGGTCTCGTCCTGCTCCGCCCCGGCCTAGATCCGCAGAAGCTCGACGTATTGTTATGCAGGGAGATCGACACAAGACAGTTGTCGGTCACATGACGGAGAATGCCGAGAATGCCGCCGTATGGACGGCAGGCGTCTATTTCTTAGACGCTATTATGCGCGATAAGACGCGGCTAAAAACGCGAGAAGCCGCGCGCGCTACGGAAGCACGCAGGTGCCATTAAGTGGTAGAGATGAGGGTGCCCCATAAGGGCTATGGTCATCCATACAGCACCTCGACGCATCCCTTCGGGTTCGTGAGCTGGGGACACAACGAGATCCATGAGAGCCGGCAGAGCACGAGGCTCGGAGTAGTACCACACAATTCCGAACTCTGGAGATGGTGAGGAGGATTAAGGTTTTTAGTGGGTGAACCTCCCATATCAAAACCAAAAAATATTTTTCTTTGTGATGACACTTTCCACCCATCACTGCAAAGAGCAGGCTCCTCGAAAAAGAGGCCCATTACAAATGCCGTGTTGCAATTGTTTTCAAAATAGAATGTAGCCTTCTAAGTTTTATGTGCTAAACGGTGTTTTATCCAGTACTAAATTTCCTACTAATATGCGCTCGCGGCATTTAGTGCAGAAGTCGCCAATATGTTCTTTGGCAAGTCGAACCTACGCTTTACGAAGTAAGATTATATATTATCTATGTTTGTAAGATCTGACATTGTAAAATACGGAGTAATTGTGTAAAAATAATATTTTAGCATACAGTATTTTTTTCTAAACAAGTTTAGTACATTTTTTAGTTTTATGTCGTATGTTATACTAGAATTATGGCCGCGGTAGCCTTGCTACCCATTTTTCTATATGTCTGCTGGATGACAGTCACCGTAATTCCTCGACTAAATCGTAGTACGATTGTTTTGACGATGTTGTCAGTTGGTTTGGCACCATTCCGAAGCTTCCCGTAACTAAAAATTGTAATCCACTCCAGCATTTACCTTGACTAAATTGGAAACCATGCAAACCAAATTAAGGGTGGCCAGTCTGGGTCTCGAACCCAGTCCTCCCGAATGCAAAGTAAAGACTTTTCCACTAAGCCATCTTGCTCGGTATGCAGTATTTAAAAAAAACTGGCTTGCACTGCAGTTGTCTGTGCTACTGGTCTGTTGAAATCACGCGCCCCGTTCTTGGTGGTAATTGAGTTTGCCGCGTATCAAATTATAGATCGTTTCCTCTACACATAATCGGGTTATCAAAATTTATTTATCAAAAAAAAGATCTCCTCTAGAGCAGTCGATTGAATGTAGTTTTAAAATCGATAAAAGCGGCATATGTCATCTCTCTTCTATCTTGGCGACTCTTTGCGTAGGCTCAAGAAAGGGCATTAACGTTAGATGTAAACCGTCCTCTTAGGAATCTATTTTGTTCGCATGGTAAATCTGGGCCAACTGTAGCATGTTAGCGTTCTACAACAAGTGAAGTTAAACGTTCATACACAACGCTAACAATGTGCAAATCCTCAGCACCAGGTCGACACAATTCGATCAAAGCCCGTTTTTATTTGACTTATATAATAATTTATTATAATATTACTACTACTATTTTAAGACTGACCATTTTATTTGGATTTGATTACCTTGGCGACCTCTTCTTCTGGAGTTGCTCGGTAGTCATAGGTATTAGGTAGGAGTATCAATGGTCCTGTAGCACCTCGCTGTTGGGGACTAGTGCGCTAGTTATGGTTGTCATCTACCGGGGTGTCGCCGGTTCGATCCCTATCTTGGTCGAATTTTCTTTGAGCGATGCTTACTGAGAATAGATAATAAACCATACCGCTGAGAGTCAGCGACCATGCTGCTACAAGGACTGTTGGGGAAACCTAAATATCTTAACATGCCCGGCTCTCGGTGCATTGAAGATGTACGTCAGGTAAAGCGCCAAGCCCGTAGGGGACGGGGGATAGCCAATCATTAAAAAAAATCTCGTTACAGAAATGTTTTTAATCTTAGCACTTTGTTGTACGCTTATCACAGACTGAATAAGTACATATGCTTGTTTATTTTTTCTCTAATGTTTTAAAAATTCTGTGTTATATCCGCGAGTCGTTGTAGTCCCTTCGGGTTAAGATCCGTGTGACTACATATGGTACATTTTATGGCTTTGCATTGTTTATTAAACCATGGTTTGTGCGCAGTGGGTCTGCGTAACGGTTTTCATGTGCACGTGAATGTGTGTTTTGTGCATTATATTTTAAATAGGTCACAGTTTAAGTCGGCGCATACAGTATGCCTATCCATTAATACTTAGTTGCAATGATATATTTTGTGTTGTGTGAACTGATTTTTATTTGTTGTGGATATTGGCAGGAAATTTCAACGCGAGACTGGACAAGAAGAAAATAAGTAGAACGAAGGTTAGGTATACCTCGGTACCTACGACATACCTCGGTAAACCACTATAAGACAGGATCCTCAGTAATATACTTGTTTAACACCGACGCATAAAGAGGGGATGTTGAATTTCTGGCGAAAGATTCACCTTTTGAAGATGGGATGGGTTAAGGAGACATATATTGATAGTGATGGCGATATTTTCAGCAATATTACTCATTCATTTATTTCAATTATATTATTATTATTATTATCTGGTAGTATTTTGTCGCTCTGGAAGCCGCTGGATCGCAGAAAGATTTTTACGTTGTCTAACATACATAGTTGTGAGGAAGTGCTACTTATATAAATGTAGGTGATGTATGAATGAAGGCTGATGGATCAATTGCTGGAGCTGGAAGGGAAAAAGGGCTCTATTTGATTTGCAAAGTTGACCTGTCACTCTACTCACTTAAACACGCACACACTTCTCGGACCCAGAAGTGCACCGGAATTTACTAAGCGAATTTGATCGACCTCCTCTATCTGAACGAGTGAGCACTCTCTTAATGTTCCTTCCACGTGTGCCCTTTTCACTTCACTTGCGTTTTCGGTGCTCAAGTGTATGGGTCACGCTCTCGTCCGAGTCATGGACGATCATCATCGCTCTGCGCTCAACTAGTACTTCTGGAAGCATACGTGACCTGTTAAAGCCCACCCATATAGTTCCGTGTACCGTTTTCAAACGTTTATTGCCTGTTATTCTGTCCGTAGAATGTTATCTTCAAGGAGAGTCCTCAATCGGGTGAGCGGCTAGTCCTGAAATAATTCAGCTGCTCGAGATTTGGTTTACTCGAGTTTGCGTGCATAAAGTGCCGAACTGTTTACCTCAGGTGAAGGTCAAGGTGCCCGCACTTATTTACTCCTCATTAGCAAGAACAGCAATTCTTTGGGGGCATCATCAAGCCGACTGAATCACCTTTTTCTCTGTTCTTGCAAGGCTCTTAAAAACTCGTAGTCGATCTGCTAGCAGAGAGGATGAGTACTATCAGGAGATGCTGGCATACAAGGCCGAAGAAGGTATTTCAGTCATCATCGGGCAACATTAGCGTTCTTATGGCTCAAAAAGAAATCGGGTCATCAACTTTGGCGAAAGGCTTCATTGTGTGTGAATATAGACTGGAAGCCGCAATCCACAGGTTGAGCAGCAAGTTGCTTTCGACTGTCCCGCACTAGCGGGAACGTGAGCGACTTGCACTATGCGTTGTCTGCGGTGTTTGACAGTATCGCGAGTTGACTGGAAAATGGAGCACATCTCCAAGGTTATGTCTGTGTCGTACCTATTTAAGTTAATTACCCGAAGCTGCGTTTGAAGCTTGGTGACAGGCATTACACATTTAATTAAACCGGACGTTTGTAGGAGCTTTAGTTTGTCGTCATTTGTCTCTTTACACTCTCTTGAGAGTATAGGCAGTGACAGCACAGACAACATTGCCAGTAGAAATTTCTTGGCTTGGCAACACTGCCTGTGAGTTAAGAGCGGAGATCAATTATTTGCTTTTAATGCTAAAACAGTCCCCAGGGGGCGGATCAATGCGAATTTGCTCTTCTTTTCTAGGAGATGTGCACGCATATATTCAAGATATCTGGCCACAACTTTTTGTGAAGGAAAACGACGTCTACGTTTACCTTTCTAGCCAGCACTATGTTCATTATCTGCTGAAGTTGCTTGACAGGCGAATCCCCAAACAAAAGTGCCTTTTTCTTTGGTGGTAGCGTTGTTTGATTAAAGTCCATAGAATCGCTTGTGACGTCTGTGGCTTCTTTTCTACGCATTCTTATAATGTGATACGAATCGCATACATATGTAGACGTCATTTCGCACGACTAGAGGAACTTATTCCGCCCGGAGTGAGTTCCTCTCGTATTGAAAAAGAAAAGAGTGACAAAAAAGAACGAACGAGATGCGTACCGGACGGCGAAGAGGACTCCACATTAACAGAAAAGCCGACGATATAGAATAAGTAAAGCATAGTTCACTTAAGTCACTGTCGAGCAGTTTGTCGCCAATATGCCATATAATGTATGAAGACATACACGTAAGCAGTGTATTGTAAATAAATCATAGGAGCGACCGGCGAAAGGAGTCCGGGCACATATATATATATATATATATATATATATATGTAGGACCATGCAAGCCAGTGGCTCAAGGGTCGTCCGAATTAGTCCGGGACTTGATATCTATAAAGTCTGAAATGTCGCCGCCGCGAAATGCTGTCGAAAATGGATAAGTCAATCACGAACGCGTTACAGCCCTTATTTCGGGCTGTAACGCGTCTTTAGCTTTCAGTTGCTAGCGACCTTAGGCAATCATAATGACGGGTGATCACAACGATTTGAGGTCGGTGACAGAACCCACACGAGTCACTTCGTCAGAGCCTTCAGAAGGTGCCGGCCAAAGCTCCATGTCTGGGCAGAATCCTGCGACGACATCAGACCCCTTGGGGCACCACAAGTTTATCTGTCACCAATGCGGCCAGAACTTCGCCAGGCAAGGCCTCCGCTGACATGACACTATCAAGCATGGGGGCCGGGGCACCATACCCGTCCCTAACGAAGCCCATGAACGAGTCCAATCTTAACCTCATGAAATAAATCTAGGCCTTCATCAAAAATGGGAAGCTGGTTCGTATCCTACCGAAAGTAGTAAGGAAGTCGGTGGCTGACGCCATGTCAAAGGTGTGCTTAAAGGCTGCCTCGGTCAACTGGCTTGGACTTTTCTCTTTTGCTCCAGTCGTGCTGAGGATACCGATAGGCTGCAGGGATACACGCTCTTTGGCAGTGGTCATCAGGAAGAACTTGCTGAAGTTCCGACGCGGTATTCGGCTTACAGATCTGGCTCTCCTGCTTATCGCGGGTGAGTCGGGTGATAGCGCTAAGCAAATTAGTCAATTAGTCGATCACGCGGGCCGTGACGACCAAGCAATCGGACGGGGGCGTGTCGGGAGCAGGCCGCCTTCTTCTATCTAACGACGTTATGGTCGGTGAACCAGCCGCCGTCGTTACGAGAACCCCCCCCCCCCCCCCGCGTTTGCTGGCCGTGTCCTCCCCTTCACAACTACCTTCATCTGCGTTGGTCGAGGATGTTCGCTATGCGGTTAGATCATTTTCAAAGAACTTTAGCGCCGGCCTGAATTTTATCAGACCTCGACTTCTACAGGACCTTCTTTCATCGACTTTCGGCTGCTCATCCGACAAACTTAGTAAGGCCGTGGCGAAGGTAATCGATCTACTGGGATTAAGAGCTCCGCGTCCAAGGTGGTATCCTTTCATCTTTGGAGCGGAGCTGTTTGCACTAACGAAGAAAGACGGCTCGTTCAGACCTATCGCTTGCCATTTGGTACTATGAAGGGTCGCGGCAAAATTGGTAGTGAGGGACTCTACAGATGTTATTAACCCAGCGGCTAAGCCTCACAAAATGGGTTTTTCCAGAGGGCGTATTGAAATAATGATTCGTGCTACCAGGGCTTTTATAGATTCTCGGCTTAATCCATCCGTGTTAGTTAAACCTGATTTAAGAACGCGTTCAACACCGTCAGGAGCGATCACTTGTTGAGAGTGGTTGGAGATGAGGCCCTTGCCATTTATCAGCAAGTAAAATTGGCCTATGATAATCTATCGCGCTTGGTCTTACCCTCAGCACTGCTCACTTCGGCTGTAGAGGTTCAGCAGGGAGACCCCCATGAGTTCCCTCTATTTTGTCTTACCGCTAAAAACTTGGTCAACACGCCACATGCAGTGGGTTAGAGGTAGACCCAATCAAGTGTGAGGTTCACATCATTGGTTCAGGTACAACTAGCGTCTCCGTTATACAGACTCTACTTCGGGGTTGCCGCGTAACAGGCGACGACCAGGCGTCGTTAAGAGGCCATTGATTCAGTATCTGAATAGACCTTCCTTTACGGCTCATCTCGATGCCACTCATACGAATGACACGCTTAGTCGAATTTGTCGGTTTAGGTCTGTAGCTGCTCGCTAGTGCAATGCACATTCAAAACCAATTGTGTACAAAGAGTGGACAACGATACACAAACATGATCATAGTCGCTTACTACTACTAATGATAAATATGCCTGGCGTGCGTGCGTGCGCGCACGCCTAGCGGCGCGCATTTATGTTTTGAGGTTGCAAATATGTTTGTATCGGAAACCATCTTTTACCCAACAAAATTGCTTTAATACCGTAATGTAATGCAACACTACACATTCTCGGTACATCTATCACAGTAATAGGTCAAAGCGCCCGTAGGGACGAAATAAAGCAACATATTTCAGATCTGCACATGCATGTGCTGTTTCCTCGACATAAGCGCCCACTCTACAGGCTGAAAAATATCAATGTATCTACGAGACGGCCCTTTGCGTCTACGCATACCCATAGTCCAGCGTCGGCGTAAAATAATACGGCTGCATCGCACTATCCGCAGTCGAGTGTAACAACGAATTTATGCCGCAATCGAGAGTCAGATCTGTCTAGATTCCGTAGGAGTGGTACCTACAACCAAATTCGAGTCAGTTGTTACCAACCTCGGTCTGCTACTGCCACGGCGTTGTGGCTGTTGTTCCAAGTGCCAGTAACAGAGCTGATACTACAAGAGGTCGGCATGTCTGCGACGGGGAAATCTAACCGGACTAAAAGCGGGAGACCGGCTAAGGCAAAAAGTGCAGAACCTAAAGCGCCTCCGAGGTCTAAAGCGTCTCCGAGGTCTAAAACGCCTCCGAGGTCTAAAGCGCCTCCGAGGTCTAAAGCGTCTCTGAAGTCTAAAGCGCCTCCGAGGTCTAAGACGCCTCCGACGTCTGAAATGCCTCCGAGGTCTAAAGCGCCTCCGAGGTCTAAAGCGCCTCCGAGGTCTAAGACGCCTCCGACGTCTGAAATGCCTCCGAGGTCTAAAGCGCCTCCGAGGTCTAAAGCGCCTCCGAGGTCTAAAGCGCCTCCGAGGTCTAAGACGCCTCCGACGTCTGAAATGCCTCCGAGGTCTAAAGCGTCTCCGAGGCCTAAAGAGTTTCAGAGGCTTAAAGAGCTGCAGAGGTCTAAGGAGCCGCAAAGAGCATCTCTCAGTATGGCATTACATAATGGTGTCTCCGGTGATACAGGGCCTACCCGAGCAAGCAAGAAGGCAGTCGGCACGAAGCGGCTTCAAAAGAAATCCGATGATCTTTTAACCCATAAAAAGCTACAAGAGCTATGTGGTAAGTTCCATCAAAGTACTGCAAAACTGATAGCGCTAAAAAAGCGCAGAAAAGCCAAAAGGCCGACCGCTAGCGAACGGGAGCAAGCGCGGCTCGAGAGAGAGATCGCAGACTACGATAGACAGATGAGCGTACTTTCACATTCGCTACGCTAACCAATTTCCCTTGCGTAAGGCTAGAAACATCTCACAAAGCGAAATCAAACAAAATCAGCATTGTTGAACAAATTCTGAGCAGATAGAAACAGACTCTATGATGACGCAAAAATTAAGCGACGGCGTCTATTTGACTGCGCGGCAGTGCGTTAACTTGCGATTGCCTATATGGTATGACTTTGACTTCTAGACGATTTGTCACGGTAACCACTACTGTTATCACAATACAAGATAGCTTTGTTGTTTAGTACAGAGCCTTTTTTGCGCAGCTCGGGCTGGTAAAAGGCGTTCACAAAACGCCTTTATGAAACGTCTTCTATGCCGTATAAAGGGACATGCAACATAAAACGCGTTTATTTACCAAATAAAGAGTGGAACGAAAGTTGACAGCATTCAGTCTATTATAGCACCTTGTGCATTTGCTTTTCGCACTGCTCAAGCTGGTGGAAGGCATTAAAATGAAATAGAAAATGCCTTTATTTACCGAACCTCTCTGTAAATCCTGAAATATACATATTCATTGCACAAATAAAGATTCAGGACGAAACAACGCAGGTACAAATGAAAATGTGACTAGATCTTTAATAATGAAACAACGGATATTTGATTAAATCCTTAACATTAAAACAACGGTACAGAATATTTACAGCATGTTTTCAAGTAAAGATGAAGGTTGAATAGATCTCTAAAGGGACGTAAGATCCGCCGACATTTAACACACCTCGTTCGCCACTTGCAAATCTGTGTTGGAGTATCTCAAACTGATTTTTCGAGAGCCGATAATTGATTATGTGCCTGACTAGTATCCTTCCAAAAATGGTGCAAGCATTGGAACATTGAGACAAAACGCGATAGTTTTTAGTGCTTTTTTAGGTGCATTCCTATATATCGCTGTTAGAAAATGTCGAACTGTAGCATCGTTGTAAGACAAAACGCAATAGTTTTTAATGCTTGTTATTTGAATTTCTATATATATATATATATATATATATATATATATATAGCTGTTTGAAAATGTCTAGAACTGTAGCATCATTGTATGACGTTAGCTTAAAAAAATATGCTGCGTTAGAAAATAGCTAAGTGTTTAACAAATATTCCTTAATAACAAAAACATTAATTTGCTCCACATTAACGAGATCACATCTGTTGCAAGAAATACCTGTCCTGTTAAAAACACGCAGAGACATCGGTGTTGTTTGAGTCACGCATTAGGTGCAAGAGCTATGTACTCGGCATGCTTGGCACTGGGTGCTCACCCACGTGACATTCACGAATCAGGTTTTTAGAGGGTCTCGAAGAAAGTGTCTTTTCAGCTACCGGTCACTGCACTGGCCTCACCGTTAGACAGCATATCGTGGATCAGCATAACGAAATAACGACAAAAACAAATTTACAAAAGATGACCACAACGAAAAAGACACGCGACTGGCAAGACAGACCACCTTCTTTGAGACACTAGAACACTGCCATTCAAGGCAGGTTCCGTACTTAAGACGTGTCGCAGATTGGTCGGGTGTATTTTGTAAGAAATCGCCTAAAAAACGTTCAATTTCATCCTTAAATCTTAGAACCGGCATTCGTTTCCGTTAATCTTGGACATATATAGAATATGTTGTATATGCACCTGCGGAAAATGTCAGCGACCTAACGCCTCAATAGCTGGCGCTGACCGATATGTTTCATGATGATATTTGGTGCAAGCAAGGCCGCAAAATTTGCAGCAACACTCATCGGAAGGGTTGTGGAACCCAGTGCGGTGGCACAGTTCGTGGTGGAACCCATGTACGGAGTAGCGGATGAGAACGTGTTGTTGCTCGAAGAGCGGTTCTATCCATGTCTTGTCCAACAATTGCGGTGTTTTGTAGAACGCTTCCGGCACTTCTCTCATCTTCTGGTCGAAGTGCCTACGGAACTCTCGCGGTAGTCGGAAGTTGAAAGCGGTTTACCAGATCCTCGATGAACGGCGTGGTCCTCGACACACTATAAATTAGTCTATTTTGTGCGTTTCTAGGGGGGCTCAAAACTCTCTTAAGAAACGTTCCCAAATTAATGTGATACCATGTTGTTTTTACTGAGAGCTTCTGTGGAGCCGGGATGTAGGTCATGGCGACGATGCTGCTATTCTTTCGCTAAGATACGTGGGCCGCGAAAGATATGCCGCTTAGCGTTAGTTTAACACTCATCTAAGTAAACTCCGAAACAAATTCTACAAAAGCACCGCCCAAGCTAAGCCTACTTATCACTCAGGTTCCCCCAGATCTAATTTCATAGCCTTTGACTTTGAACCGTCATTAATTAAACCATTTTGCTTGCTGTATGTCTCTAGCATTCTCAGAGACCTTTTTAGGTTCATGAACACTCTATTATATACCTTAAGGTCATCGGCATAAAGAAACGTATGCTGACACAGGGGTAGTGGTCATCGATAAGGTCCGGAAGATCACTGAGTAAGACTGAGAATAATAGCGGGCTGAGATTATCGCCCTGGGGATAGCCGGTGGTTTAAAAGAAAGTCTAATATTCTTGAATGCCGTTATCTAGAATGACCGGGTTTGCTTTCAGGATGGCTGCTAGTATTCTCAAAACTCGTAAGCCCACGCCCGCAGCGGCTAGCTTCTTCATGACTATATCCCTGGGGGCAGTGTCAAACGCAGCCTTGTAGTATACAAATATAGCGTACAGTGCTTAGTGCTTGACGCTGACCGAGTGTTTCATATCATCTAACAGCTCCTGGGATGCGGTCGTTGTCGAATATCTGAGCAAAATCCATGTTGTTCCGGAGGGGTAATTCCTCTTGCTTCGAGATAGAAGCTAAGCCGGCTTGCCAAGAAGCATGATAATATTTTGTGTATGCAACTTTTCTTTGCAATGCCTTGCCAAGCGGACGGACAGATTCGTAGTAATTGTACTGATTTAACAAATGTCAGTTGGAACGGATATAGACCGGTTTGTGGTGTTCTACCATCGATACCACAGACGTTTGAGGCCATCTTACCGTGATATCGTCGGCACACCGTAAGCACAGTCAAGTGGAGTTCAAGTTACGCCGAAAGCAAGCATCTGTTAAACTTAGACGAAGTCAACCTACTTGCTTATTAGGCTCCTATGTACTGAAATAAGCAAAATAAATGGCCTGCTGGATATAAATCAGCGTGAGGAAACCATGGCTGCTTCTTTTAAAGAGGCCAGTGTACTCAAACCCACTTATTTCTTTTTTTGAAGAGGTGGAAAATGCTTTACGCACACCCTCCGATGTTAATGGAGGGTAGTACGGGATTAAATGCCGGGGGAGAGTATAAAACTCAATCCGCGCGTGCTGCCCACTAAAAACCTCTCCCACCCTCTCCTGGTTCGGAATTGTAAACTATTACCTCGAGACCAGAAGAAGGGAGTCCTATGCTGCGACCCTCTCCTTAGTCTACAAGTATGTCCCGAGCAGGGAGTGGGTCTTGCCCGCGAGTGGAAATCCTCCTGGCAAAAGTTTGTCACGCATAAGCCCGTCTAGGTATAGGATCCCAGCATGCCAGTCCGTTACCGACTTGAACATGTTGGCCACGATGGTCGTAGTCGGGCTACCCTTGTGGACATAGGAGGAGCCCGTGCGGTAGGCCTCAAGGGCCTTGCTGTCCTCTACGGTGTGCGCCACTTCATCGGATGCGCCTGTGGTGCAGATAACGCAAGTATCTGTATTCGCCCTGTGAGCACGGTGTATTATGTAAGTGTTCCCTTGAGCTTATACCAAGTTTTGAGGTCAGTGATTAAGCTTCTTGTCCAGGCTTCTCTGGTATTTCCGGCTTGGCGTGCGTTGCGCCCCCTCGCGAGGAAGGATGTATGCAAGATTGGTGGAGACCTTCGTGACCTTCTAGATGATGCTCTGGATGTGTAGCAGGCCGGTGAGGCCAGGCTGTGTCCAGCGTTACGCCTAAGCATTACGACGGTTGGGTAGATTACCCCTGTCTTCCAAGGGGCCAGCTCTTCTTCCAGGTAGGAGAACAAGATTCCTCAACCATTTTTCTCTACCTATCTAACACTAAATGTTTAAATGGATATATGCGCCTGCTTCCTACTTCCACTCACGACACTAGGGCAATACAACCGCCGCGCGCGCACCGTCACTGTCGCCACCCATACCGTCGGACGTCCGGGCTGAGGGATTGCTAAGCACACATCATACCGAACGCGGAAGAAGACGAGAAAATCCAAGATGGCGAGCATACCTTTATGCAGCTTCAAAATTGCTCAGCCCGGCCGACTACGTTTTGAGAAAATCGGCATCGTCGGCTCCCCACCGCCGCAAAGCAGTCCCTGAGATTAGCACATACTCTGCGCGCCGTTGCTTTAAAATAGTTTTCTGGTGTTTCTTTCCGGATGTCTTGCAGATTTTCGTGAGGCATCCGGCACCGTCCCCCAGCGACATTACAATCTAAGTTTTGTATGAAATCAGTGCGTTTTTAAATTCTATGAGTTTCTATAAAACATGAGACCGCCGCTGGTCGGATGAAGCGCCCGAGCGCTAGTCCGCGACAAAAAATCCCGACCTGTACGTGCACCACTGCGGCCCGACTGGTAGGTACATCGCTGATGCGCTAGGCGATCACGGCGATAACCAGTCGGCCCGGAGTCGGTGACAGTCAACTCTCCGCATTAGTAATAGTCCTTGACAGTATCGAACGAACCATGGAGCTGGCGTCCGAACGCGACGATCCGTTAGCGGGCGTAAGTGCGTGTTAATCAGACTTTTTTTCGTGTTGCTGATTATTTTAGGTAAAACCCATCGCCTACCAGGGAATGATAAAAGCCCACACGGCTTTTTCCCGGCTGAGGTACTCGAGCGCTGCTGGTCCCCTCTATTCCCTTTTGTGCCATGAGCCCTTTAAATATTCATAGACAGGCTTTCGTTGTGAGCCAAATCTCCTTCACGCTCGCTTTTACTCTTTTTTTGTCTTTCTACAATGGGAAACAATCATGACGACTTTTGTTTTTAAATCACTCAGACGGCCGTCTCATGGCCGTCTATGATAATCGGTCATGTTAGCAAAGCCAGGTTAGCTCCGCCTCGGAATTCCGAGGCGGAGTAAATCCATCGTAACACAGCTTGCATTTTCTCAATCAGCAATATAGCTTACACTCTATATGTTCACCTGTTCACGTAATTCTGTCAGCGTCGACTGACTTAAGGTACACCGCTGCGGTACGCTCCATGTCGCTGGCGTCCGCAAACGCGCGTGCAACATTGCATGGATCCGCGTGGCACCCGGCTACCAGATATGAACCGGCACGCTAAAACCGTTGAGCTCGGCCAACCTAACACAATCGGTCGCAGTCGTCCGAGTCCACGCTGAACATCATGTCAAGGACCACCAGCCTCGGGTCGTAGCGACCAGTCATCTATTTGTAGAGAACAGTGAACGACATGCCGACTGGCGGCTGTATAGATGGATGAATGGATGGATGGCTGACGAAGCCAAGCAGCTTTGCTGCCACGTGGTGGTAAACATGATCGGGGTATCCTAAAGGTTAGCATGAGAAAAAACGTGGAGCTTCGTTCGTGCGCGTCCCTCGTATCGTCTCTCATTCGTATTTCTAACTACAGCTTACGAACCCGAGGGGATGCATCGAGTCGTTCTACAGAGGGCCGGGCTGCAATAGCCCCTTGCGGGGCACCCTTATCTTGATCACCTGATGGCCCCTGCGTGCCTCTGTGGTGGCACGCGCGGCGAGTGTCTTCCAGCCCGGGTTTCTCGCGCTAATAACGTCCTATAACAAGTAGCCGCTCTCCGCCTTCGCGCCGCGACCTGATGTCGAGCATCTTTGCGTCGAACGATGCTATTCAGAAAACCTTGTTGTGCAACTCCTGAATCCGACGGGAGGATACTAACAGACGCCAACGGTCAAACATGATTGCACTCCCGCATCGTTGTCGTCGACGTGAAGGCCAGCTGTCCGCCGCTAAGGCCCGTCTCGTTCGTGTTACGAAGATAAGATACAGCCGCCGAACTGCGTGCCCGTACCTGCAGTCAGCACGCCATGGCTTATTATCCAACTTCCCAGGGATCCAGCGGAGAGATGTGGCCACAGTTACGTACACTATGTGCTGCTGTACACCAAGCAGGGCTTTTAGGCGTTAAGTCAATCAAAGGGAGTCGCGCCGTTATAGGAGACTAATACACGCTGGCTGGGACCAGCTCTTACCTATGAACTTATAAGACACATCGTGTAAATCACTAAATTGAATTGAGGCTAATCCGTAAACACCTCTAAAAAATACTGTAAATGTGGCCACAGGTACGTACACTATGTGCTGCTGTACACCAAGCAGGGCTTTTAGGCGTTAAATAGGAGACGAATACACGCTGGCTGGGACCAGCTCCTACCTATGAACTTATAAGACACATCCTGTAAATCACTACGTTAAATTGAGGCTAATCCGTAAACACCTCTAAAGAAATACTGTAAAAGACACGGTAGACGCTCTCAGCTCTTGTTTATCGAGAACTAGTCGCCCTGCGTTGCTGCGGCTTTCAAAAATACCGTTTCCATTTGGAATTGTGTTGGGAAACCAGTCGCTCCAGTTTTTCCTCCAGGACCACTTTGTCTTCTCTCAGATGATTAATGGAAGTCTGCAGCGAATGCAATTTTAGTTCAATTGTGTTTAGTTCCAAGGTGAGTTGACTAGCGAAATCCGAGCCAGGTTCAGCCTTCTCAAGCTTGGCTTTTGCTTCATTTTGCCGGCGTTTAATAACTTTCTGCTCTCGCACTCTGGACGCTATTAGACTCTCCTTTAACTCAATTTCGTGTTTTAATTGGCGCATTTTAGCCGCTTCTATTTAGCGCCGAGAACATCCGCCGCTGAGGTCTCGATTTGACAGTGCGTTAAAGCGGTGTTCCCGCAACTGCCGCTGCCGCCGCTGCTGCTGCTGTCGCCGTTGTTGTTGTTGTCGTCGTCGTCGTTGTCGTCGACATTGTGTTGCTGTTGTGAGTCGCACCGTTTGCCTTTCGGCGTCCGACTTTACCAACGGACCGCGATTCGGCTGCCTCGAGTTCGTATGGTAGAGCATATGCACGGCCAGCAGCTCTTCCTACACAACGCCGCGCACGTTCTAGCTCGGTCTTTGCAGCGCGCAGTTTAAAATCTAGCAGTTCACCGCAAAGGTGCCCGATTTCGAAAATCGTTGTTATAGCTAATTACACTTGAAGTCATTTTGGCAATATATAAATAAATATATATATATATATATATATATATATATATATATATATAAAGTGTGTTGCAAAAAATTAGCAACTCATGTTTTTTCGCGATAATTTCGGCTTGGTTTATTTGAATGGCTTGAAATTTTAAGCGCATGATGTACATGACGAAACATGAGTATAGTGTTGATTCCATTGCAATCTCAAAATCGGTTCATACAAAAAATAAAAAAGTGTAAAAAAACAGTGTTGCAAAATATTAGCAACAATAACATGCTAACAACACAGCTCTTTTTTGTAAAGGATAGTCGATACTACAGCTGATATTCGATCCCAGGGATCAAATGTCAGGAATAATGTCTAGCTAAATCAATCGTCATATAGCTGCAAAATATTCTACCGCTTAGTCGTTGTTCCGAACTAACGACGAATCTTATGTTTTAACCATGGGTCGTACAAAGGATCTTTCGGATAACGAAAAGACAAGAATTGAGGCATATGCTGAGCTCGGTCATACAGTAACTGCTATAGCAACCAGATTAAGACGGCATAAGAGCACCATCAGCAGGTTCTTACAACCTGGAGTAAACCAAAGGTGCAGATCTAACAGTGGGCGTAAGCCAGTTTTGACTATTCGAGAACGGCGAAGGATCATACAGTTGGCTACTCATGACCAAATGTCTTCTTCCAGGATCAGGACCACTTTAGGAGTGCCAGTGCACCGATCCACAGTGTACCGAGTGTTAAGTTCTGACAAAAACGTGCGATACGCGAAAAGGAAGCTTATGCCGCGACTGCAACCGAAGCACATTGTCGCACGGCGTGAATTTTCGCATAGATACCAAACTTGGGATAACGAGTGAAAAAACATCGTCTTCTCGGATGAAAAGAAATTGAATCTCGATGGCCCTGACGGCTGTCGGTACTATTGGCACGACTTACGGAAGGAACCTAAATGGTTCTTGAAACGTGTGGCCGGTGGTGACTCTGTGAAATATTGGGGCGCGTTTGGATATAATGGGAAGTCTGATCTAGTCGAGATTGTGGGCCGAAACAATTCTGACATGTACCAGCGCATTGTCGGTTCCCAGTTAGAAGCCCACTTCAGAAGAATTGGGGGCCTGACGCAGTTTTTCAACAAGACAACGCCACGTTTCATACCTCGGCTAGCACTATAGCCTTTTTTCAAGAACAAGGAGTGCCACTTTTTGACTGGCCGGCATTAAGTCCAGACCTGAATCCTATTGAAAATCTTTGGGGACATTTGGTAAAGCAAATTTACGCAAATGGTCGACAATATAATCATTTGTCGGACCTCAAAGAAGCTGTCCAGCAAGCATGGACTAATATTCCACTTTCGTACTTACAACAGCTCATTAACTCCATGAAAGACAGAGTTTACGATTTTATTCAGAAGAAGGGACGAAAAACGCGTTTCTAGAATAAAACATGTAGTTTCAAATGAGTCATACAGCCCTGCTAAAAATCGAATACGCTGTAAGGCGCTATTGTTGCTAATATTTTGCAACACTGTTTTTTCACTTTTTTATTTTTTGCATGAACCGATGTTGAGATTGCAATGAAATCAACACTATACTCATGTTTCGTCATGTACATCATGCGCTTAAAATTTCAAGCCATTCAAATAAACCAAGCCGAAATTATCACAAAAAACATGAGTTGCTATTTTTTTGCAACACACTTTATATATGTGTGTGTGTGAGTGCGTATACATACAGTAGGCCGTGAGACAGAGCAATACACGTTGGATCAAAACGTTTCTTGTTTTCTCACAATAGGAACATGATCGTATTAGAAATAACTACGTTATTTGAAAGAGAAGTAAACTATCTACTTAAAATACGACTGATCATTTGTGTTAGTGTGTTTGTGTTTTATTGTTTGCTAGACAAAAAAAAACTTATGCTACAAACATGTGGCGGTAAAATTCAACCCGACAGAGCCAGACGAATGGGAGGTAACGTGGCAAATCACCGATTAATCAGCCACGAGACCCAGATTGGTTGGGTTGCGCTTGCTTATGCCGCAAGAACAAGCGTTGAGAAGGTTGCTTAGATTGTATGTGGCCAGTCTGTGCTTGCTTTGATACAAGCACCACTTGATTGTAGAGTTATACAATGAGGATGTTGTTGTTAATTATATACCCTCGTCATATACGATACGAAAAAAAAACTCAAATATTGTCATAATATTAGTATATCTGCGCCGGTGGACACATAGGTTGAGATATCTCGGATATACCCAAAAGTTTTTAAGACAGCATGGTCGCTGATTCTCGGAGGTAGGGCTCACCATCTGTTTGACGAGAATCGCTCAAATGCGATCAATGGCAGGGATCGACACCCCAATATATGACAACCATGACTAGTGCACTACCCCCGTGCCGTCCACTTGCTTGTGCAGTTGAGAATTGAGTCCGAGTAAACAGCACCCGTCCGGGTCGGCAAAGACGATCTTTATTAGAGGCTAATCGCTCCGGCACGCCCATCCCTCCGCATTCCACCAGGGTTAGACAGTTGAACAAAACTTTTTCCGAACTAACTTTCAGCCATAATTTAACGTCCACGGAATGCTTTCACATTTCTTCATACGATGGACTCCTTAGATATAAATAAGCAACGGAGGAGATCGAACCATGCACCAATGTATCTCCTCCGGTTGCAAAGTGTATGCGAATGCGCCACGCCATCATCGGGCTAGATAAGGTTGGGCTGTCCAGGTCGAAGGAGGGTCGATGAGCGACCTTGGCCCACAGGAGAGGATTGGTAACACCACAAGACACAGGCGTCAAGGCGGGGGAACCATCCGCTATCTTACAAGCGGCCAGGCGGCTGGCGATCCTCTCTGGGGTACTACCGTCCGCCTAAGCCGGGGTGGTCCTCCGCGCTTTGACGAGACTCGAAAAAACGGCGTCAGGACCAACCAACCCCTGAACCCTGGCGTGAGTAAGATAATGGATGCCGACATTTTCCTCCTGCTAGTCCAGCGACTTGTGGACGATTTGCAGAAGAACTACAGGGACTGCCGACGAACACGGGAAACTGTCATGGCTCGAGTAGAGAATACTACGAGATGGTGGAGAGCGGGACCGATTCCCGATGTCTACCTTACCGTGGTTATCCCTTGTTGTCCGAGAAGATTTTAGACAGTCCTTGCGCCCGCTAGAACCCTTCTTCGTCTGCTCAGATGAGATCCTGAAATCCTACGCGCCGGCAAGAGGCCGGTACCTAGGATGGTGCGCCTTCTGGAGAGGTAGCACTCGGGAAAGTTTGCGGACCTGGCCACCCTACTGTTAGCACATAGAATGTGTCCCGTGCAATGGAACCGGGCGCACTTCACGCTCATTTCAAAGCTGGGTTCTAACTCCTATAGACCAATTTAGCTACTAGGTGCAGTAGGCAAGTTGTTTCAGAATGTAATAACAGAGCGTTTAAATGCAAAGGTCAACTACCTTTATTCCCTGTCGGTGCATGGCTTCCGACGAGGTCGGACAACGATGGACGGTCTCCAACGTACCCTGCGGAAGGCGGACCAGCAGACTATGAAGTCTCTCACGACCCGATCGTTCGCTCTTCTTATTATTCTCGATATGAGGAACGCTTCTAGCACAGCAAAATGGGTAGTTATTATTATGACGGCGCTAAGACATAGACGCATCTAGAATTATGTCATGGCGGATAATTTCTCCTTACTTAGACGACAGAACACTCATACCAGAGAAAAGTCAGCACAATGTCAGCTGACGTGTCACCCTCCTCGGCATGGCGCGCCACGACCACAACACTGGAAGATTGCCAGGCCGGTATATAGGAATAGAGGCCTGCCAGTCGTCTACCGCTAGCCCGCAGAAGACAAAGGCAATGAACTTAAGAGGCCACCCTATCCCGAGCAACAGAGGACTACCAGGTATTTGGACGTTCTTCATCTTAGATACCATTTTTTAAGGCTGATTCGCATGCTAAGCCCATTTGCTCGCTAATGTCAGCAAGGTCACTTAAAGCCTGCACGATTTTCCCTCGAAACGGGGACCTACGGACTGGCTCCGCCTTCTTCTACCGCCTGCCGCGAAGTCCTCGATCATGCTTACGGCGTCGACTCACGCACCGCCCGCAGCAGACGAGCTCTTAGCGCAGCACAGCTTGACATGCCCATTCAGGTACCGCACGGTGCTACACATTACTAAACTCGGGGGGTGAGATTAAGATATTTAGTGGATCAAAATCCCACACTAGGTGCCGTTACTTCTCAATACCGATAGTTCATTAGCGTCCCAAACCTCCCATTCGAAGAAAGGGAACTTAGATTTGTCCCTACATTTACGAAGTGATATGCTTTATACTGCGTTGCTTTTCGTTTTGATTGATATTTCAGTTGTTGGAGCCCCTTGAATCGTTCAGATCCTCTATATCTAATCAAGCTTGACGAATGGGTGTGGTTATGCACCCTTACTTAGAGCCGGTGGGGGTTAATGTATAATTTAGTCAGCGTTACCAAGATCGTTTGATACAAGTTACCTTTAAGACCTTTCAACAATATATATATTATATATATATATATACATTATTTTTCTTGGGAGCCTCTAGTATATATCAAAATATTTAGCTAATATAATCAATCGTTAACGGTGGAAAATGACGATTGGGTCCATGGAAACGTGTGCACCTTTACGGGTGTCCAGTGTAGAAGCCAGCCATCTGGAGAGTTCCCCAGACCGAGGCCGCGTTGCCTCTTAGCCAATTCAACGACTGGCACTGTCTGAGGAAATTGCCCGCTCGCCTATTTTTGTCGGCAAGAATTGATAGCTTCTTGACGTGCTGTAGCAAACCGCCAGTAGACAAACCCGGCCCGCCAAGCCAAGGCAAGTAGGTAAAACCCGTACGGGTACATGATGCTCTGGTACTTTCTCACCCTGCTGGCCTTGGTAAGTGCTAAAGCGTAGCCGGCCAGAACGCACGGTAGGCTACTGGATAGTAAGGCTCTAGTGAAGGTTTCATTAAAGGTTTCGTATGTTGCTCACCTACCTGCGCTGACAATAGAGTATATCCCGTGGCATCCATCCGGTCGGAGCACGTTTCCACAGACGCAGGTGTGACGGCGCACGAGGTCCGTCTCCAAGCGAAGTTAGATCGCGATCCTCACCGACTCTTTATCTTACAGCGTCCCGATCCGTGCACGGAGTATGACATGGAGCCATGCGCCCGCCCCTTTTATGGCGACGCTATGCAGCCTGGCTCTATCAGCGTCCGAGGCGCATCCCGCCATAAGGTTTTCAACTTTTTGCTCATATTGTAACGGAGTCCACCCACTGTATATGCATCATAGCGCAATTCAAATAAGTTCTAACCGACCACGTCCAACGGCTACAGCGCCCGCGCCAGAATCTCAACGTACACAACGTTCACCGACCGATACATGTCTCAGCCGAACAAGACATGTTTCAACTTGCCAGCAGAGAACAGCCACAGCCTTTCGCGTCGAAACCCTAACGTTCTCCGCCGTCCAAACGATCATCGGCCGACATCGGGAGAGGGCTATGACCTATGATCGGCAGTCCAAGTCAAACAGTCACCTAACCTGTATGCCTATACGAAACAAACACAAACTGCTGTACATTTCGACCGATTTGAGAGCGGGTTCTGACACCCTTTGGGGTGTCAGCACGCCGCGGTGTCTCGTGAACCAATAAATAGACCGAGCAGTATGGCTTAAAATACCATCCGTTGCTCGGCTGTGCTTTGCATTAGACCATATGCTGCGTGTCGTCATGCATCGTTCCTGAGTCGGCTCGGGCTGCAGTACCCGTCAGGATCAGTCTACATCTCCAAGCTTTTTTTACAGGGCCCAGGAACAAAAATGCATAACGCACATCCTTTGGTCTGGGTAGTGTGGGACTCTCAAACCCACTAAAAACCTGCTGACCCCCTAACCTACATGACCGGCATACTTGTGGTATTACTTCAGTGCATGTAGAGAGCCGCTAGTCTGGCTCTAAATCTTCGGCTTGGCGGCGCTCCATGCGTTGCCGCCTCTTTTTCGTCAGCTTTATCTTCGCTCTCATAAGTCTTCACAAAATCAGAGCCCGCCTTCCAGCTATTTTTCGAGCTGAGTATCCCTGAGAGTAGGTGTCTCGTCGTATTGCACTGCACGTCTAGTCGTGAGCGGGTTATCTGTCTCATGATCTCAAGAGCTCTGCACGCAAAAAGCGCGTGATCCACGTCGTCGGTCTCCCCGGCATCGCACAAGACACATATGTCTACCTCAAACTTCCCAATCTTCACCATGTAGGTCTGGAAGCTGCCATGACCGGTGAGAACTTGGATTAGGTAGTGCGTCGTCTCCGCGTATTCGCATCGGTATTATTTGATGAGATCTGGGATTATTGACCTCGTCCACGACCCTGGTGCATCTCGTTTAGCCCCAGTCCACTCAGCCTCCCAGCTTTCCAGAGTCTTAATTCTTGCATCGTCTTTTCTAAGTGCCTGGTCCCGGTAAAAAAAGGATATTCTTCTCTATCCATTTTGGCCAACGCATCATTCGGGAAATTACCAGCACAGCGTTAGTAGACACCGTCTTGTACGCTCTGGCGACCCTGATGACCAGCACTCTCTGCATCTTCCTTAGCTTTCTCTTATTCTTCTTGGTCTTCAGTGCAGCTGGTCCCCACACTGCTGATCCGTAGAGCAGAATTGAATCAGCGACTGATGCTAGAAGACGGCGCTTTTTCTTCGAGTGCCCTATTGTTTTTTGCATTAGCCTGGCGAGCTTACCTGCTACCTGATGCGTTTTGACCGTTGCATAATCAATATGGGCTGTACAGCTTAAGTTTCTGTCGAGCATAACACCCAGGTATTTGACCTGCTTGTGTATCTGGATCATGTGACCGTCCACACGGATATCCAGCCCCCGGCAGTGCTTTCTACCAATAAGCAAAACCGCCTCGCTCTTTTCCGGGCCTAGTATTAGGTGGTGCGAAATCATCCACCGGCTAACCCCATCTAAGGCGTCATTTGCTCGGTCCTCCAACAGCTCCGCATCCTTTGCGGTGACTATGATTGCCAGGTCGTCGGCATAGGCGACTAACTCAACACCACGAGGCCCGCTCATCTCTAGCACGCTGTCGTGCGCTAAGTTCCATAGCGTAGGTCCTAGGGTGGAACCTTGTGGTACACCTGCTGTCATCGCGTACTCCCTGCCGTCGTAGCTCAGACTTCGTTTGGCCAGATACGACGCTATCATACGCCGAATGTACGCTGGCACTCTCTTTTCCTCCACCGCATTTAGGATCACCCTCCAATTTGCGCAGTTAAACGCATGCTGTACATCCAGCAATACCAGGAGGCAAAGATTACGAACTCTGGGGCTTTTCTGTCTCTACTTTTCGGCCTTAGCGAGTATCTTGCTAATGGGCTGGAGCGTGGACCTTCCTCTACGAAACCCGTACTGATCCTCTGGGAGCGAGATTTGCTTTTCCTCGATTGCGTCATTAAGTCTGCTCGCGAGTATTGGCTCCACGGCCTTGGCAACTGTGTCAAGAAGACAGATGGGCCTGTAGGCTGAGGCCGAGCATGGCTCCTTTCCGGTTTTGGAATAAGAGCAAGGCGGGTCTTCTTCCATTCTTCTGGAAACCGTTCCTCCCTTAGAAGTGCGTCGACGACCGTTTTAAAGGCCGATGGGCACTCCTTTATTAGACATTTAATCGCCTCCGGAGGTATGCCTTCGGGTTCTGGGGCCGTGCCCTCTGACATCCTTTCAGCCGCTCGCTGGACCTCCTCGAGCGTTACAGGAGGCATATCCTCCTCATTCACCGTAATAGGGTCTCTGCCTTCCTCCATCTGTACCGGAAAAAGGTGAGCCACAATGGCTTCTACGAGATCAGGTGGGATCGTTAGAGCCCTGTTTGTCCATCACTATTTTGTAGGGCTTCGTGAATGTAATATATCGGTGGTCACTAAGGTTCTCTTCGTATTCGAGGACATCTCAGTTCACTACTCTGTAGGGTGTGTTCGCGGCGCTGATCGTCAGGTTTACAAAGGCTTCCTGACCTCTACGGGCAAACGTCGCGGCCGCTTTGGGTTGTTTATAACCAGAAGGTTCCGTTCGGCCAACCATTCCATTAGGAATTGTCCCCGAAAGTTGGTGCGCCTACTACCCCAAAGCACAGACGCCGCGTTGAAGTCTCACGTGATAATCTGGGCCTGATGATCCTGCGTTCTGACGCTGACGTCCAGTGCCTCAAGGTATTCTGCAAATTCCTCTTGGCCTCTGTTGGGGGAGAAGTAGCAGCTATAGAATACTGCGCCCTCATCGATCTGTATCCAGATGAACCCCTTTCCCTTGCCCCTGTCCCGGATTGCGATGTCTTTTCGACGTTTTGTCCACCAGATCGCGGTGTCCGTTCCTTTGTCTACTGTTTATACCCTTTTGTCCGCTGCCTTTGCCAGGGCCTTGTTTGGCTTTGACAAGAGGCATAGGTCAACTCCATACCGGTCTACTGCTGCCGCAAGGAGATGTGGGCCTGCATCTATTGAGATTAACCTGCAAGACCTTAATTTCCATCGCATGTCGAGATTTCCTGACCCGTTTCTGCCGCCATAGCTGCATCTGCCGTTGCATTTCTGGCTTAAGTGGGAAACTTCCTCGTGTGTCTCCTACTTGGTCTCTTCCAACCACTTTCCTCCGTTTCGTGGTTTGCCCTAGTCTCCTCTGTTGTCGGGCAACTGGCACTCTTCTACGGTCCCTCCTGTCGGAGCAGTAGACCTATCGTCTTCCTTTGCAGATCGTCCACCCCTTTTCTGTAGGCAGGACATGCCATTGAGTTCGCTGAGTGCCCTGCCACAGAGCATACGTAGCACTTTCTGATCTCAGCAGTGCAGTTTCGCGCTAGATGTCCAGTGGCTCCCCAGCGATAGCATCTGTGGTCTTGAAGCATTTCTTCGGCACAATACTTTGCCGTATGGTCCATCCCCTAGCATCTTGTGCAGCAAAGGAAATCGATCCGTTAGGTAACCCGGCACGTTGACCAACCCACACCAAGTCGTCCTATCTTTAGTAGGGCCTTGCCGATCCTTCTACTTATGACCAGGGCAGAGATCCAGCCTCCATTTGCCGCTTTGCGTGGGACCTCTGCTGTTACTTGTCTCTCGTCCTGGACCGGGTTTTCGACAGCTTGCTCCAGTTCCTTCTTAGAGGTGCCCTGTTCAAGGCCGTCAGGCAAGGTGTCCGTTAGCCGCTCCCTCGACCTGAACCTGTACTCCGAATTGGTCCGGGCAGACTTTGGTTTGCAGTTCTTTAAGGCTGTCGGCGTTGGAGCCACCTTTCGTTCGGACCATCACTGTGTTCGTTCTGGCGGTTCTGTGCCTGCTTTTAACCTTTTCTTTCTGTCTCTCTTCTTTTTTCTGGCCTTTCTTGAGGCAGAATTCTACTGAAGCGACGTCGAGTTGTCCTCCCCAACATGCTTTTCCGGCCTTTCGGGCTATTACTGTGTCCAGGTCTTTCGGGAAGTGGACCGCTATCGGGCGTCTCTTCTGGCTCGTTTGACCGGCGTCTCGCTCCTGCGGCCCTGCGTCTTGTTCAGCTCGCTGTAGATGCGTGCTTATTTGTCGGAAGAGTCTTACGACGCTTTTGACCTCAACTTCTTCTTTCTCTAGTTTTCCGACCACGAGAGTTTCAGTGATCTCTGTTAATTCTTCTGCGGCGGAATCTCCGCCTTCCGGTACCATTTCCGCACGAGTTCGAAATACTGCCACGTTTCTAGGTTTGACGACCTTTACTCGGGTTACCGCCGGGAATTGCGGCGTCAAGCGGGCAAGGAGTTCTGAGTCGTTGGCCGACCCTTCGCGTATGACCACCGCCCTCACTTCGTTTTCTGTCAAAATGCTACCGTGAACATTCTTTGTCTTGCTATAGAGTCGTATAGGCCAATTCTCTTTGACCAGCGTGACCACCTCCTCCTCAGCCGTTGCCTCGTTCATGCGCCTGTGCAGCTCTGCTGCGCGCTGATCCTCTTTATCTTTCCTAATCTCCTCGGGGCTGATCTCCGTCTTTTTTTTCTGGGAGGTTTCGGGAATGCATGATGCACATGCGCCACCAGCAGCCTGCGTGACTAGTGTGAGACTCGCAAACCCACTAAACCCGGATTCCTCCCCACCCCCCCCAGGCTCGGTATTGCTTTGGCATTACATCGAAGCCGTGGGAGAGGCGTCTCTGCCGTTCTCCTTCAATTAGCTGTATCCCTGACTATTATCCCGCATGTCTACCTGCGGTTGGATAGGGGGATGCCATTTTGTAATCCGTCCTGTGAGGGTGCGTCGAGACCATGAGGGCCTGGCTGCTCCCCACTCCCTCCCCCCTCCCTCGGCTCCTCGTCTAGACCACTCTCCCAAGAGACCCGCTCAATTCTCTCCCGCCTGGCCGTTTCCTTGGCTGTCTTGAGTGTCAAAACAGCGTCGAACAAGTTCGTCGCCTCCCTCCTGATCTCCGTCTTACATGTGTTGCAGAATTGCGGATCTCCAGATGCTTTCGTGACTAGGGTCGCCTTTGAAGCATCTGCTGGCTGGAGCTCCGTCTCCAGCTTTAGAGTCTCTTTTAGCTTACTTCGCAGCTCTGCCAGTTCGATACGGCCATCTTCATGCAGTCTCCTGGCCGCCCTGTGGAGCTTCTCTGAAACCTGTCAGTTTGGGCCTTGGTGTGCTTCACGGTAAGGGCTTCCAATTCGGACGCACTTTCTAGTAGTGCTTCAACCATGGAGTCCAGTCTATAAATTGTTTCGGTCGCCTTTTTCACTTCCTTATGACCAGTTTCTTCGGGCTTCTCTGGAGCGTCCTGGAGCATTCGTTCAGCTCCAGCTCCTGCCGTTTCTTGCTTAATGGGGATCCTAGTCGTGGCCACCGAGCCAGTCTCCAGTCCGCGCCGCCAGTCTCTTCTATCTGAACTCTCGTTCGGCTAGCATCCGCGGCTCTTGTTAGGGCCTTTCCTTAGGGAAAATTTCCTTCGTCCATACAGGCTGTAATGGAATCTTCGTCTATGGCCAGGTTACGCTCATTCACTTCTTAGCCCCTTTTCCGGGCGACATCTACAAGCTGACTCTGCGTGGCACATCAACGCTACATTTGGTGGCGATGCGGTTTGAAGCAACGTTACAATATAAAGCATGAGATTGGAGATCCGGTCGACATATCAAAGTCAACGGAATGCGGGGAACGCCTCTATTGGGGGAAATCTTGTTGAATTCAAGAAGCACCGTTTCGCTTGGGAAGAATACCAGAACACAAGCAACGCATTGTTATTACACCTCTTCTTAGATCCTACAACGTGAGCGTTACACAATTTCCGTCAGATGTTATTATCTGTTAATCCTCGGTCGACACCACTAATAATATTATCGATTAAACTAGAAGTCGGCCAACTCATGACATTTGGCTGAGCCAGCGATGTGTTGTACAGTTTACATCTCAATAGACAGCGTGCTCAGCTGAGACAGAGCAACCATCAAGGAAGCCGGCTTTAGATTCCGGCTTCGCCTGCGAGGATACCCGAAAACACAAGCTACAAGGAGCCGAGTAGTCAAACAACACTTTCGCTAGTCACGAATGGCTGGCTGCCCGTTGATGTTAAATTCCAGCATGCAAGAAACAGATACTTGATAGGGAGACGGCTTTGGCTTTAAATATAAGTATTTTTATTTATATCGAGAATATTAATATTATATTTATAATATTTCGTATATATTAATTAATATTATTATTATAAACGTTTAAGGTTGAGATTATTATATATACATTATAATCAGACATAGTTGCGTTATCCGTTTTAATAATAAATGTTTATTTTTATTGAATTATTATTATGATTATTTATTATTATTATTATTATTATTATTATTATTATTATTATTATTATATTTACAATATAAAAAAAAAAACAAAAAAATTGTTATTCTTATATATTAATTAATATTATTATTTATTATTATAAATGTTAAGGATGATATTTTATATAAACATTATAATCTGACATCTTTTTTGGTTGTTATATTATTTTTACCTTCTATAGGATTAAACTTTACGCACTCCCGCATCGTTGTCGTCGACGTGAAGGCCCGCTGTCCGCCGCTAAGGCCAGTCTCAATCGCGTTACGAAGATAAGATACAGCCGCCGAACTGCGTACCCGTACCTACAGTCAGCACGCCATGGCTATTATCCAACTTCCCAGGGATCCAGCGGAGAGATGTGGCCACAGGTACGTACACTATGTGCTGCTGTACACCAAGCAGGGCTTTTAGGCGTTAAGTCAATCAAAGGAAGTCGCGCCGTTATAGGAGACTTAATACACGCTGGCTGGGACCAGCTCTTACCTATGAACTTATAAGACACACCCTGTAAATCACTAAATTGAATTGAAGCTAATCCGTAAACACCTCTAAAAATACTGTAAAAGACACGGTAGACGCTCTCAGCTCTTGTTGGGCTTTTAGGCGTTAAGTCAATCAAAGGAAGTCGCGCCGTTATAGGAGACTTAATACACGCTGGCTGGGACCAGCTCTTACCTATGAACTTATAAGACACACCCTGTAAATCACTAAATTGAATTGAAGCTAATCCGTAAACACCTCTAAAAATACTGTAAAAGACACGGTAGACGCTCTCAGCTCTTGTTGGGCTTTTAGGCGTTAAGTCAATCAAAGGAAGTCGCGCCGTTATAGGAGACTTAATACACGCTGGCTGGGACCAGCTCTTACCTATGAACTTATAAGACACACCCTGTAAATCACTAAATTGAATTGAAGCTAATCCGTAAACACCTCTAAAAATACTGTAAAAGACACGGTAGACGCTCTCAGCTCTTGTTTATCGAGAACTAGTCGCCCTGCGCTGCTGCGGCTTTCAAAAATACCGTTTCCATTTGGAATTGTGTTTGGAAACCAGTCGCTCTATTTTTTCCTCTAGGACCACTTTGTCTTCTCTCAGATGATTAATGGAAGTCTGCAGCGAATGCAATTTTAGTTCAATTGTGTTTAGTTCCAAGGTGAGTTGACTAACGAGATCCGAGCTAGCTTCAGCCTCCTCAAGCTTGGCTTTTGCTTCATTTTGCCGGCGCCTATTAACTCCCTGCTCTCGCACTCTGGACGCTATTTGACCCTCCATTATATCAATTTCGAGTTTTAATTGGCGCAATTTAGCCTTTTCTCTTTTGCGCCGAAAAAATCCGCCGCTAAGGTTTTGATTTGACAGTGCGTTAATGCGGTGTTCCCGCAACTGCCGCTGCCGCTGCCGCTGCTGCTGCTGCTGTCGCCGTTGTTGTTGTCGTCGTCGTCGTCGTCGTCGACATTGTGTTGCTGTTGTGAGTCGCACCGTTTGCCTTTCGGCGTCCGACTTTACCAACGGACCGCGATTCGGCTGCCTCGAGTTCATATCGTAGAGCATATGCACGGTCAGCAGCTCTTTCTACATACTACACAACGCCGCGCACGTTCCAGCTCGGTCTTTGCAGCGCGCAGTTCAAAATGTAGCAGTTCACCGCAAAGGTGCCCGATTTCGAAAATCGTTGTTATAGCTAATTACATTTTGGCAATATATATATATATATAAAGTGTGTTGCAAAAAATTAGCAACTCATGTTTTTTGCGATAATTTCGACTTGGTTTATTTGAATGGCTTGAAATTTTAATCGCAGGATGTACATGACGAAACATGGGTATAGTGTTGATTTCATTGCAATCTCAAAATCGGTTCATACAAAAAATAAAAAAGTGTGAAAAAACAGTGTTGCAAAATATTAGCAACAATAACATGCTAACAACACAGCTCTTGTTTGTAAAGGATAGTCGATACTACAGCTGATATTCGATCCCAGGGATGTGTCAGGAAATGTCAGGAATATTGTCTAGCTAAATCAATCGTTATATAGCTGCAAAATATTCTACAGCTTAGTCGTTGTTCCGAACTAACGACGAATCTTATGTTTAAACCACGGGTCGTACAAAAGATCTTTCGGATAACGAAAAGACAAGAATTGAGGCATATGCTGAGCTCGGTCATACAGTAACTGCTATAGCAACCAGATTAGGACGGCATAAGAGCACCATCAGCAGGTTCTTCGCATAAATACCAAACTTGGAATAACGAGTGGAAAAACCTCGTCTTCTCGGATGAAAATAAATTTAATCTCGATGGCCCTGACGGCTGTCAGTACTATTGGCACGACTTACGGAAGGAACCTTAATGGTTCTCGAAACGTGTGGCCGGTGGTGGCTCTGTGAAATATTGGGGCGCGTTTGGATATAATGGGAAGTCTGATCTAGTCGAGATTGTGGGCCGAAACAATTCTGACATGTACCAGCGCATTGTCAGTTCCCAGTTAGAAGCCCGCTTCAGAAGAATTGGGGGCAGTTTTTCAACAAGACAACGCCACGTTTCATACCTCGGCTAGCACTATAGCCTTTTTTCAAGAACAAGGAGTGCCACTTTTTGACTGGCCGGCATTAAGTCCAAACCTGAATCCTATTGAAAATCTTTGGAGACATTTGGTAAAGCAGATTTACGCAAATGGTCAACAATATAATCATTTGTCGGACCTCAAAGAAGCTGTCCAGCAAGCATGGACTAATATTCCACTTTCGTACTTACAACAGCTCATTAACTCCATAAAAGACCGAGTTTACGATTTGATTCAGAAGAAGGGACGAAAAACCCGTTTCTAGAATAAAATATGTAGTTTCAAATGAGTCATACAGCCCTGCTAAGAATCGAATACGCTGTAAGGCGCTATTGTTGCTAATATTTTGCAACACTGTTTTTTCACACTTTTTTATTTTTTGTATGAACCGATGTTGAGATTGCAATGAAATCAACACTATACTCATGTTTCTTCATGTACATCATGCGTTTAAATTTCAAGCCATTCAAATAAACCAAGCCGAAATTATCTCAAAAAACATGAGTTGCTAATTGTTTGCAACACACTTTATATATATATATATATATATATATGTGTGTGTGTGTGAATGCGTATACATACATACAGTAGGCCGTCAGACAGAGCAATACACGTTGGATCAAAACGTGTCTTGTTTTCTCACAATAGGAACATGATCGTATTAGAAATAACTACGTTATTTGCTATACTTTGATTTTAAGTCTGCTTTTGAAACTGTAACACATAGTAAACTACTGGAGTTACTACCTAAATTTGGAGTAGGCACCAAAATAGTTGCATGGGTAAATGATTTCCTACGTGAACGGACCTTCCATGTACGTGTTCATGATACACTGTCAGAGAAGGCTTATGCCACCTCTGGTTGCCCCCAAGGTACCATTCTTGGGCCACTAATGTTTATTCTTTACATCAATTCACTAAAGAGTATTATTCCCGAAAACGTGCAATATAAGATCTATGCGGATGACGTTAAAATATACGGAAAAGCGAACTCGGCCGAGGACTGCAAAAAACTGCAAGATACGATAAACAATTTCTATAAGTGGTCCGTTTCGCTAGATCTGAAACTATCCGTGACAAAGTGCGTTGTACTTCATTTTGGTCACGGAAATGCAGAGAACAGTTACACAATCGGTGGCCATTCTCTTGCCTCTAAAAAACTGATTAGAGACCTTGGTGTAATGACATCAATTAATATGAAGTACACCGAACACATAACAGACATTGTTTTAAGAGCAACACAGAGAGCGAACTGGATTACACGCTCATTCATACTTAGAGATCCACATATATACTCAAAACTATTTGAGGTGTACGTACTGCCGATCATAACATATGCAGCCCCAGTCTGGAATCCATGTCTGAAAAAAGATCAGCGACTCCTAGACAAGTTATGCAGCAAATACCGACGAAAGATTGCATACAAGTGTGGAATTCCAAGCGATGACGTCCAGATTCCCAACATATTAGAAAGGCTGCGGAAGATTGACTGTGATACCCTCGCAAATATTGAGAAAAATCATACCGATCTGATGTTAAAGATGTTCAATATCATTCATACGACGACGCGTCGTGAGAAGAACATTCTTCCAAAGTTTGTAGCGACAAAGCAAACACTTAACCATTTGTTCCCTTGGAGAGTAACCCGCCAACTCCATGGAAATTTGATGTTAACAGACTAAACATTTCCTTGAATAAAGCGTATTAATAATAATAATTAATAATAATTTGAAAGAGAAGTAAACTATCTACTTAAAATTCGACTGATCATTTGTGTTCGTGTGTTTGTGTTTTATTGTTTGCTAGACAAAAAAAAACTGTTATGCTACAAACATGTGGCGGTAAAATTTAACCCGACAGAGCCGGACGAATGGGAGGTAACGTGGCAAATCACCGATTAATCAGCCACGAGACCCAGATTGGTTGGGTTGCGCTTGTTTATGCCGCAAGAACAAGCGTTGAGAAGGTTGCTTAGATTGTATGTGGCCAGTCTGTGCTTGCTTTGATACAAGCACCACTTGATTGTAGAGTTATACAATGAGGATGTTGTTTTTAATTGGGCTCACCATCTGTTTGTGACGAGCATCGCTCAAATGCGATCAATGGCAGGGATCGACACCCCAATAGATGACAACCATGACTAGTGCACTACCCCCGTGCCGTTCACTTGCTTGTGCAGTTGAGAATTGAGTCCGAGTAAACTGCACCCGTCCGGGTCGGCAAAGACGATTTTTATTAGAGGCAAATCGCTCCGGCACGCCCATCCCTCCGCATTCCACCAGGGTTAGACAGTTGAACAAAACTTTTTCCGAACTAACTTTCAGCCATAATTTAGCGTCCACGGAATGCTTTCACATTTCTTCATACGATGGACTCCTTAGATATAAATAAGCAACGGAGGAGATCGAACCGTGCACCAATGTATCTCCTCCGGTTGCAAAGTGTATGCGAATGCGCCACGCCATCATCGGGCTAGATAAGGTTGGGCTGTCCAGGTCGAAGGAGGGTCGATGAGCGACCTTGGCCCTCAGGAGAGGATTGGTAACACCACAAGACACAGGGGTCAAGGCGGGGGAACCATCCGCTATCTTACAAGCGGCCAGGCGGCTGGCGATCCTCTCTGGGGTACTACCGTCCGCCCAAGCCGGGGTGGTCCTCCGCGCTTTGACGAGACTCGAAAAAACGGCGTCAGGACCAACCAACCCCTGAACCCTGGCGTGAGTAAAATAATGGATGCCGACATTTTCCTCCTGCTAGTCCAGCGACTTGTGGACGATTTGCAGAAGAACTACAGGGACTGCCGACGAACACGGGAAACTGTCATGGCTCGAGTAGAGAATACTACGAGATGGTGGAGAGCGGGACCGATTCCCGATGTCTACCTTACCGTGGTTATCCCTTGTTGTCCGAGAAGATTTTAGACAGTCCTTGCGCCCGCTAGAACCCTTCTTCGTCTGCTCAGATGAGATCCTGAAATCCTACGCGCCGGCAAGAGGCCGGTACCTAGGATGGTGCGCCTTCTGGAGAGGTAGCACTCGGGAAAGTTTGCGGACCTGGCCACCCTACTGTTAGCACATAGAATGTGTCCCGTGCAATGGAACCGGGCGCACTTCACGCTCATTTCAAAGCTGGGTTCTAGCTCCTATAGACCAATTTAGCTACTGGGTGCAGTAGGCAAGTTGTTTCAGAATGTAATAACAGAGCGTCTAAATGCAAAGGTCAACTACCTTTATTTCCTGTCGGTGCATGGCTTCCGACGAGGTCGGACAACGCTAGACGGTCTCCAACGTACCCTGCGGAAGGCGGACCAGCAGACTATGAAGTCTCTCACGACCCGATCGTTCGCTCTTCTCATTATTCTCGATATGAGGAACGCTTTTAGCACAGCAAAATGGGTAGTTATTATTATGACGGCGCTAAGACATAGACGCATCTAGAATTATGTCATGGCGGATAATTTCTCCTTACTTAGACGACAGAACACTCATACCAGAGAAAAGTCAGCACAATTAGAGCTGACGTGTCGCCCTCCTCGGCATGGCGTGCCACGACCACAACACTGGAAGATTGCCAGGCCGGTATATGCCTGCCAGTCGTCTACCGCTAGCCCGCAGAAGACAAAGGCAATTAACTTAAGAGGCCACCCTATCCCGATCAACAGAGGACTACCAGGTATTTGGACGTTCTTCATCTTAGATACAATTTTTAAGGCTGATTCGCATGCTAAGCCCATTTGCTCGCTAATGTCAGCAAGGTCACTTAAAGCCTGCACGATTTTCCTTCGAAACGGGGACCTACGGACTGGCTCCGCCTTCTTCTACCGCCTGCCGCGAAGTCCTCGATCATGCTTACGGCGTCGACTCACGCACCGCTCGCAGCAGACGAGCCCTTAGCGCAGCACAGCTCGACATGCCCCTTCAGGTACCGCACGGTGCTACACATTACTAAACTCTGGGGGTGAGATTAAGAGATTTAGTGGATCAAAATCCCACACTAGGTGCCGTTACTTCTCAATACCGATAGTTTATTAGCGTCCCAAACCTCCCATTCAAAGAAAGGGAACTTAGATTTGCCCCTACATTTACGAAGTGATATGCTCTATACTGCGTTGCTTTTCGTTTTAATTGATATTTCAGTTGTTGGAGCCCCTTGAATCGTTCAGATCCTCTATATCTAATCAAGCTTGATGAATGGGTGTGGTTATGCACCTTTACTTAGAGCCGGTGGGGGTTAATGTATAATTTAGTCAGCGTTACCAAGATCCTTTGATACAAATTACCTTCAAGACCTTTCAACAATATATACATTATATATATATATATATATATATATATATATACATTATATATATATATATATATATATACATTATTTTTCTTGGGAGCCTCTAGTATATATCAAAATATTTAGCTAATATAATCAATCGTAAACGGTGGAAAATGACGATTGGGTCCATGGAAACGTGTGCACCTTTACGGGTGTCCAGTGTAGAAGCCAGCCATCTGGAGAGTTCCCCAGGCCGAGGCCGCGTTGCCTCTTAGCCAATTCAACGACTGGCACTGTCTGAGGAAATCGCCCGCTCGCCTATTTTCGTCGGCAAGAATTGATAGCTTCTTGACGTGCTGTAGCAAACCGCCAGTAGACAAACCCGGCCCGCCAAGCCAAGGCAAGTAGGTAAAACCCGTACGGGTACATGATGCTCTGGTACTTTCTCACCCTGCTGGCCTTGGTAAGAGCTAAAGCGTAGCCGGCCAGAACGCACGGTAGGCTACTGGATAGTAAGGCTCTAGTGAAGGTTTCATTAAAGGTTTCGTATGTTGCTCACCTACCTGCGCTGACAATAGAGTATATCCCGTGGCATCCATCCGGTCGGAGCACGTTTCCACAGACGCAGGTGTGACCGCGCACGAGGTCCGTCTCCAAGCGAAGTTAGATCGCGATCCTCACCGACTCTTTATCTTACAGCGTCCCGATCCGTGCACGGAGTATGACATGGAGCCATGCGCCCGCCCCTTTTATGGCGACGCTATGCAGCCTGGCTCTATCAGCGTCCGAGGCGCATCCCGCCATAAGGTTTTCAACTTTTTGCTCATATTGTAACGGAGTCCACCCACTGTATATGCATCATAGCGCAATTCAAATAAGTTCTAACCGACCACGTCCAACGGCTACAGCGCCCGCGCCAGAATCTCAACGTACACAACGTTCACTGACCGATACATGTCTCAGCCGAACAAGACATGTTTCAACCTGCCAGCAGAGAACAGCCACAGCCTTTCGCGTCGAAACCCTAACGTTCTCCGCCGTCCAAACGATCATCGGCCGACATCGGGAGAGGGCTATGTCCTATGATCGGCAGTCCAAGTCAAACAGTCACCTAACCTGTATTCCTATACGAAACAAACACAAACTGCTGTACATTTCGACCGATTTGAGAGCGGGTTCTGACACCCTTTAGGGTGTCAGCGCGCCGCGGTGTCTCGTGAACCAATAAATAGATCGAGCAGTATGGCTTAAAACACCATCGGTTGCTCGGCTGTGCTTTGCATTAGACCATATGCTGCGAGTCGGCTCGGGCGGCAGTACCCGTCAGGATCAGTCTACATCTCCAAGCTTTTTTTACAGGGCCCAGGAACAAAAATGCATAACGCACATCCTTTGGTCTGGGTAGTGTGGGGCTCTCAAACCCACTAAAAACCTGCTGACCCCCTAACCTACATGACCGGGATACTTGTGGCATTACTTCAGTGCATGTAGAGAGCCGCTAGTCTGGCTCTAAATATTCGGCTTGGCGGCGCTCCATGCGTTGCCGCCTCTCTTTCGTCAGCTTTATCTTCGCTCTCATAACAGTCTCCACAAAATCAGAGCCCGCCTTCCAGCTATTTTTCGAGCTGAGTATCCCTGAGAGTAGGTGTCTCGTCGTATTGCACTGCACGTCTGGTCGTGAGCGGGTTGTCTGTCTCATGATCTCAAGAGCTCTGCACGCAAAAAGCGTGTGATCCACGTCGTCGGTCTCGCCGGCATCGCACAAGACACATATGTCTACCTCAATCTTCCCAATCTTCACCATGTAGGTCTGGAAGCTGCCATGACCGGTGAGAACTTGGGTTAGGTAGTGCGTCGTCTCCGCGTATTCGCATCGGTATTATTTGATGAGATCTGGGATTATTGACCTCGTCCACGACCCTGGTGCATCTCGTTTAGCCCCAGTCCACTTATCCTCCCAGCTTTCCAGAGTCTTAATTCTTGCATCGTCTTTTCTAAGTGTCTGGTCGCGGTAAAAAAGGATATTCTCCTCTATCCGTTTTGGCCAACGCATCATGCGGGAAATTACCAGCACAGCGTTTGCAGACACCGTCCTGTACGCTCTGGCGATCCTAATGACCAGCACTCTCTGCAAGTTCCTTAGCTTTCTCTTATTCTTCTTGGTCTTCAGTGCAGCTGGTCCCCACACTGCTGATCCGTAGAGCAGAATTGAATCAGCGACTGATGCTAGAAGACGGCGCTTTTTCTTCGAGTGCCCTATTGTTTTTTGCATTAGCCTGGCGAGCTTACCTGCAACCTGATGCGTTTTGACCGTTGCATAATCAATATGGGCTGTACAGCTTAAGTTTCTGTCGAGCATAACACCCAGGTATTTGACCTGCTTGTGTATCTGGATCATGTGACCGTCCACACGGATATCCAGCTCCCGGCAGTGCTTTCTACCAATAAGCAAAACCGCCTCGCTCTTTTCCGGGGCTAGCATTAGGTGGTGCGACTTCATCCACCGGCTAACCCCATCTAAGGCGTCATTTGCTCGGTCCTCCAACAGCTCCGCATCCTTTGCGGTGACTATGATTGCCAGGTCGTCGGCATAGGCGACTAACTCAACACCACGAGGCCCGCTCATCTCTAGCACGCTGTCGTACGCTAAGTTCCATAGCGTAGGTCCTAGGGTGGAACCTTGTGGTACACCTGCTGTCATCGCGTACTCCCTGCCGTCGTAGCTCAGACTTCGTTTGGCCAGATACGACGCTATCATACGCCGAATGTACGCTGGCACTCTCTTTTTTTCCACCGCATTTAGGATCACCCTCCAATTTGCGCAGTTAAACGCATGCTTTAGGCATGGAGGAGGCAAAGATTACGAACTCTGGGGCTTTTCTGTCTCTCCTCTTCAGCCTTAGCGAGTATCTTGCTAATGGGCTGGAGCGTGGACCTTCCTCTACGAAACCCGTACTGATCCTCTGGGAGCGAGATTTGCTTTTCCTCGATTGCGTCATTGAGTCTGCTCGCGAGTATTGACTCCACGGCCTTAGCAACTGTGTCAAGAAGACAGATGGGCCTGTAGGCTGAGGCCGAGCATGGCTCCTTCCCGGTTTTGGAATAAGAGCAAGGTGTGTCCTCTTCCATTCTTCTGGAAACCGTCCCTCCCTTAGAAGTGCGTCTACGACCGTTTTAAAGGCCGATGGGCACTCCTTTACAAGACATTTAATCGCCTCCGGAGGTATGCCTTCGGGTTCTGGGGCCGTGCCCTCTGACATTCTTTTAGCCGCTCGCTGGACCTCCTCGAGCGTTACAGGAGGCATATCCTCCTCATTCAGCGTAATAGGGTCTCTGCCTTCCTCCATCTGCACCGGAAAAAGGTGAGCCACAATGGCTTCTACGAGATCAGGTGGGATCGTTAGAGCCCTGTTTGTCCATCACTATTTTGTAGGGCTTCCCCCACACGCCCTGCTCGATCTCCTTGATCAGTTGATTCCAGCACCGAAGCTTACTCTTTCTAATGGTGGTCTTCAGGTTCACGCGTGTTGCCTTGTATTTGGACCAGCGATCATCTGCTTTATCCCGCCACTTCCGCTTAGACGATTCCGTTCTCGCCTTTTTGGCCTTCCCACAGGCCCTAGTGTATCGGCGCTGGGCTCCAGTGCACTCTCTCCGTGCAGCGGCCACCTCGGGAGACCACCAGTACTTTGGTGCAGCGTTTCTCCGCCGCGAATGTACTGGAGCACTGCCTTCTCACATGCTTAGCGGAGGATTTTGCCTAAGCTTTTCTCGTTGAAGGTGTGCTCTAGTTCGTTTCAGCCCCAAACTATCTCGTCCTTGAGCTTCTCTTTCCTCATCCTGCGAGCTGACTATCTGGGCCTGTGACACCCAGCGACAGGCACCGTGCTTTTGAGTGATCCGTCGTTTGTCACCGTGAATGTAATATATCGGTGGTCACTAAGGTTCTCTTCGTGTTCGAGGACATCTCAGTTCACTACTCTGTAGGGTGTGTTTGCGGCGCTGATCGTCAGGTTTATAAAGGCTTCCTGACCTCTACGGGCAAACGTCGCGGCCGCTTTGGGTTGTTTATAACCAGAAGGTTCCGTTCGGCCAACCATTCCATCAGGAATTGTCCCCGAAAGTTGGTGCGCCTACTACCCCAAAGCACAGACGCCGCGTTGAAGTCTCCCGTAATAATCTGGGCCTGATGATCCTGCGCTCTGACGCTGACGTCCAGTGCCTCAAGGTATTCTGCAAATTCCTCTTGGCCTCTGTTGGGGGAGAAGTAGCAGCTATAGAATACTGCGCCCTCATCGATCTGTATCCAGATGAACCCCTTTCCCTTGCCCCTGTCCCGGACTGCGATGTCTTTTCGACGGTTTGTCCACCAGATCGCGGTGTCCGTTCCTTCGTCTACTGTTTATACCCTTTTGTTTGCTGCCTTTGCCAGGGCCTTGTTTGGCTTTGACATAGGTCAACTCCATACCAGTCTACTGCTGCCGCAAGGAGATGTGGGCCTGCATCTATTGAGATTAACCTGCAAGACCTTAATTTCCATCGCATGTCGAGATTTCCTGACCCGTTCCTGCCGCCATAGCTGCATCTGCCGTTGCATTTCTGGCTTAAGTGGGAAACTTCCTCGTGTGTCTCCTACTTGGTCTCTTCCAACCACTTTCCTCCGTTTCGTGGTTTGCCCTAGTCTCCTCTGTTGTCGGGCAACTGGCACTCTTCTCCGGTCCTTCCTGTCGGAGCAGTAGACCTATCTTCTTCCTTTGCAGATCGTCCACCCCTTTTCTGTAGGCAGGACATGCCATTGAGTTCGCTGAGTGCCCTGCCACAGAGCATACGTAGCACTTTCTGATCTCAGCAGTGCAGTTTCGTGCTAGATGTCCAGTGGCTCTCCAGCGATAGCATCTGTGGTCTTGAAGCATTTCTTCGGCACAATACTTTGCCGTATGGCCCATCCCCTAGCATCTTGTGCAGCAAAGGAAATCGATCCGTTAGGTAACCCGGCACGTTGACCAACCCACACCAAGTCGTCCTATCTTTAGTAGGGCCTCGCCGATCCTTCTACTTATGACCAGGGCAGAGATCCAGCCTCCATTTGCCGCTTTGCGTGGGACCTCTGCTGTTACTTCTCCCTCGTCCTGGACCTGGTTTTCGACAGCTTGCTTTAGTTCCTCCTTAGAGGTGCCCTGTTCAAGGCCGTGGAGGGTCAGCTTCATTTGTGCGTCCCGTGTCTAGGTTTCAACACTAACGTTCGATGAGACTTTTGGCTGATTTGCGAATGTTTCGCACCCCCGGCCTCTCTTTCTCGCACTTTGAGACAGATGTGTCCGTTAGCCGCTCCCTCGACCTGAACCTGTACTCCGAATTGGTCCGGGCAGACTTTGGTTTGCAGTTCTTTAAGGCTGTCGGCGTTGGAGCCACCTTTCGTTCGGACCATCACTGTGTTCGTTCTGGCGGTTCTGTGCCTGCTTTTAACCTTTTCTTTCTGTCTCTCTTCTTTTTTCTGGCCTTTCTTGAGGCAGAAATCTACTGAAGCGACGTCGAGTTGTCCTTCCCAACATGCTTTTCCGGCCTTTCGGGCTATTACTGTGTCCAGGTCTTTCGGGAAGTGGACCGCTATCGGGCGTCTTTTCTGGCTCGTTTGACCGGCGTCTCGCTCCTGCGGCCCTGCGTCTTGTTCAGCTCGCTGTAGATGCGTGCTTATTTGTCGGAAGAGTCTTACGACGCTTTTGACCTCAACTTCTGCTTTCTCTAGTTTTCCGACCACGAGAGTTTCAGTGATCTCTGTTAATTCTTCTGCGGCGTTGCCCACGTTGCCTCCAGCTGCACAGATTTGACTGCACCATGCCTGACATGACGACCGTTGGCGATTCCACAGTCACTTGATGGGGCAATCATCCTTAAATTGTTTGCATTTCTCGATCTCGCAAGCACCCACTGGACACACCGACGATAGTAACGAGTGTGGTCCTTTACAACGAGCGCACTTAGCTTCGTTCTAAGACTAAACGGCAAGATCGTCTTTCTGCCGCTCACGGTGCCGATAAGCAGATTCAGTGCGCGACAATTTGTTGCACGTTACGCGTTACCCAAATCTCAAATAGCATAAGCAAGAAAATGGGATACCGGCTAACATTACTACTTTAGACAAGAAGAGAGAAAGGCAGAAACACCTCAGCGGGTGGTATCTTGTTCAACTGAACAAGCAAGTCCGTGGGAATGTAGGATAGCAGATTGCCATCATTTCTTTACTTGATTACCGCCCGTTTGGCTAAGACAACTCCGGCGCCTCGAAGAGCTTCGAGAACTTCGAGAACCGTCAACGAATCCGCAACACCACTAATTTTCGGCCAGTAACTGGCCAAACCATGACACCTACCCGTAACCTGAATGCCTTATACTGAGTCAGTATGTACTGCGTATTGTGTTTCATTTACCGTATTAAGCCTCAAGTGATCAACTCAGCTTTGGATCCTTCGGTTTGGCCGTGGGAAATAACTTGGCGAACTCGTAACAGAGAGACAATCGGTTCTCCATAAAAAGTAGTTCCCGTAGCACCCCGTTTACCAAGCTCTCCGATTGACGTACAATCACGACTAAAAAAAGAAAATAGTATATTAGAGCGCAATGAAAAACACTTGGATGTATGTGTAAGTGATGGAACAGGACTTGATATTGCCCTTTTGTACAGCTCGAATTTGGCCTCTTCGAATCTTATCTATACGCTTAGCGTTTACGTAAACAACCAAATTGCAGCCATTTAATGAGGTATCCGGTATTTTTAGCAACGTCTGTGTTGCTGGAAGCAAGCCTCCCCCCCAATCGAAGCACCCTGCGATCTGCAAACCCTTGTCACCCCCATGCAGTCGGTGGTGCAGTCTTCAGTTTCCACTGTAGAAGATGCTGAGTAGTCTGACGCTGAGATTCAACAACCTTGAGCCGTCACGTTGCATGTACCAGCCTCGCTTGGGCCGGGCGCGGTGGCTGTGGCTGCTGTCGCTATAATCCCCTCGAATGGCACGTCTGCGGCAGGTGCCGACTCGTTATCCCTGTCATGAATAGTAACCGCGCACGTTTTTTTTTTGAGAGGAGGAAATGCTATTTTACGCACCGTCAGACTGGAGAAAGGCAAACGGCCCCTTATCTCCATTCTGGTGTGTGGGACTCGGCGCGATGGTCCGCGCCCCGACCCACTAAAACTTGCCTCTCATGACGCCCTTGACACAGCCCAGATCTTCGTTTAATAGTACTATGGGCCGTGGGGGTGACATCCGGACTATCTAACCAGGTTCGCCTGCTTGTTTGGCGAATTCTGCTCTCTGGCTGGCGTGCCTTGTGACAAGAGAGAATAATTTTCTCTTCTTGCGCTAATCCTGTCGTAACTCGCTCTTCTTAGTTTCTTCTCCGTCAGCACCTCTCGCGCAACCGCTGCTCCAAGGGTCCATGCTGCTGGTTCTGAGCAGATGAAATCCATTAATAGGGCTAGCCCATCTCTCGGGAGCACGAGAGGGTGTTTAGGTCTCTGGGCACCCGCGTTCGTCCAACTATCACTCACCCTGTTGCTTGCCTTACGTCTAGCCTCTTCCCAGCACGGGCATTCTAGAAGAGTATGTGCCGCGTCATCTTCAACGCCCAGCGTGCAGAACATGCACGTGTCCGAAGGCGCCTTACCGATCCTGTATAAATAGGACTGGAAATCTCCGTGACCGGAGACTATTTGCGTTAGGAAAAAGTCCATGTCACCTCCGGGCCTATTCAGCCATTTCTCGATGTTCGGTATCAGATCACGGACCTTGGCTCCCGCCTCGTCCTTCCTGAGGCTCTCCCATTCCGCCTGCCATCGCAGAAGTGTTACTTTCGTTTCCTCTTCCTTTGCTTCCTTTGTCGTCCTATCTGGACCACGCTCCCACAGTCTTCGTCTTTCATCTGCTTTGAGGTCCCAGGGCGGGGTCCCTGCCAGAACCAAAGCTGCCGCTGTGCTCACGGTCCTGTAGGCCTGTGTGATGCGAAGAGCCGGTACCCGTTGGGCTCTTCTGAGTAGGCCTTTTCGATGTGTTTCTCCGCACTTCTTTTTGAACCATACCGGTGCAACCGTACAGGACGACTGATTCCGCCACTGACATGACCAGCCTTCTCCTTGAGGCTCTGCTAGGTCCGTAGATATTTGGCAGGATTTTGGCGATATCGTTTGCCGCTTTGCTTGCCTATATATATATATATATATATATATATATATATAATATATATATATATATATATATATATATGTATAAATATATATATATATATATTATATATGTATAAATATATATATATATATATATAATATAATATATATATATATAAATATATATATATATATATATATATATATATATATATCTATATATATATATATCTCTCTCTCTATCTATATATATCTATATTTATATATATTCATGGATAGATGTGGCAGGCATAGGCAGGATATACTCTTGCTACATAAGCCCAAACATTGAACTAGAGACCTTTGAGGATTTTCTAGACGAGCTAGCAATATCAATTGGCGAAGCTCCTACACCGGATAGGGTGCTCCTAGCAGGAGACTTCAATGCAGCGTCAGAGGTGTGGGGCTCCTCCCGTGCAGATAGAAGAGGTTTACTGCTGATGGACTGGATGGCGTCCAAAAACATGGTTGTCTTAAATGATGGAGTTGATCCGACGTTTCATAGAGCAGGACAGGAGACAAGCGTAGACTTGACGATCTGCAGTGAGATGATGGCTGTATTGGTCACCGATTGGAGAGTACTCACTGAGGAGGAGAATCTGAGTGATCATCACTGCATCGAGTATACAATAACAAGGAACACCAGACAAATACCTCCCGTGCCTCGGCAGCGGTTCGCTATCAAGAATAGTGGGGTTATTAAAGACGCAATACGAAATATCTTCGAGATAGACGGGCTCCCAAGGGATGCAATAGAGTTAGAGAAGGCTTTGAGGAAGGCTTGCCTTAAGGCCTGCAGGTCAAGAACACATCCTAAAAGAAGAAAGCCGGTGCTGGGGAAACACTGGTGGAACAGGGACATTGAGAAAACCCGAAAAGAATGTTTAAGAGCAAGGAGGGCCATAAAGAGAGCTAGAGGGAATGCGTTCCAGAGAGGACGAGTCTACTGATGAGATTGTTTCCCCAGCACGCAGACTTTCCTAGAGGAATCTACGAGAATAACCAATTAGAGGAAGGGTTAGAAATGTATGAATCTGAGGTTTCTGTTGTAGAAGTACTACAAGCAGCTGAGAGAATTAAACAAGGTAAAGCGCCAGGGCCTGACGGTATTCCTCCAATGGCTGTGAAAGCTCTGTTCGAGGAGTTCCCTGAGGTTGTAGCAAAGGTGACGACTAAGCTTATAAAAGAAGGAAAAATCCCGAAAGCATGGAAAACAGCGGAGGTAGTCCTTGTGCCTAAAGGAAATGGCGGTTATAGGCCTATCTGCCTGACTAGTTCGTTAGCAAAGGGCGTGGAGGCTATTGTAGCAGAGAGGCTTCGAGTCTTCGCCGAAGAAAACGGCCTACTGTCCGATGCACAATACGGATTCCGAAGAAACAGGTCGGTTTTAACGGCTATTAACAAAGTGGTGACCAAGGCAGAATCGCTGCACAGCTCTACGCCTAACACCCGCAAGTTATACCTTGCAGTGCTGCTGGACGTGAAAAATGCTTTTAACAGTCTGCCTTGGAAGGTTATTTTGGATACACTAGTCAAGAGGAAGGTTCCACAATATCTGGTAAGGCTAACCTCGGACTACTTGAAAAATCGTGTCATCACTTGTGAGGGCAAGGAGATGCCTATGACGGCGGGTGTCCCACAGGGTTCCATCCTCGGGCCCCTACTGTGGAACATAGCGTACGACGATGTACTCCGACTACGTAACCTCCCTGTCGGAGTTGAGCTTTTGGCATACGCAGACGACTTGGCTGTGACGGTGCAGGCTAAAACGACTACGGAGGTAGAATTATATGCCAACAAAGCCCTAAAACTTGTAGAGGAATGGATGAAGGAGGCTGGGTTGGCTCTTGCTCCGGAGAAGAGTGAAGGTATTCTGCTAATAGGAAAGAAGCAAGTGCGACCTATCAACCTTGTCCTAAATGAGGTTCAGATAAGGATGGTTAGTGTAGCCAGGTATTTGGGCATATATCTGGACAGAGGAATGAGGGGTATGCACCATGCTAGAAACGCTGTGAAGAAAGCGGAGAAGGTGGCCAACACAATAGCCAAGATCCTTCCTAACATTCATGGGCCAAGTAAAACAGGACGCAGGAGACTTATTATGTCGGCTGTCGAATCTATAGCGTTGTTTGGAGCACCGGTGTGGTTCACAGCAGCTAAAAAGTCGCAAGGGCTAAAACATATGTTAAGAAGAACACAAAGGATCGCGGCCTTACGGATTACTCAGGCCTATAGGACTGTTAGCACCTCCGCTGCACTTGTCCTTGCTGGCACTCCTCCCTTGGACCTAAAGGCAGAGGAAAGGCAAAGATTATGGGATAGGGGCCCAGAAAGCTCTAATAGGAAAGTCAGAGAGGATGAAAGAGAAGGCACCCTAATTGCATGGCAGAACGAATGGGATGCCATTCCAGATGGTGCACCGGGTGCGCGCGTGCGCGACCTTGATCCTGACATAAAGAAGTGGTTAAATCGACCCAGAGGAGAGGTTGATCACTTTCTGACGCAGGTTATAACGGGTCATGGCAACTTTCAGGCATATCTGTCAAGAATAGGAAAAGCCTCCTCGGACATATGCGTACTCTGTGACCTAGGTGTCGTAGACGACGCTGCCCATACTCTGTTGGTCTGTCCGGTCTTTGCGCAAGTCAGAATAGAGACTAAAATAAAAGTTCTGGACCAACTGAAATTGGGCGGAAAGCTGAATTGTACGAACTCTCCGGACCTGCCTACTCAGGGAATTGCACAGTTTGTGCAATTCATTTGTGAAAGCACCTCTAACTGGCATATAGGGACTGCAGTGGCACGAAAGGTACTGGTTAGAAAGGGGAACCTGGAGCGCCTCAGGAGAGACAGATTTGCAACAGAACGGACAGAATACGCCCGTGCCTCTAGAGGAATCGTTTCGCAGGTAGAGGAATGCAGTATTATGGTTATAGGGCCAAACCTTGAGAGGTCTTCGGCCAATTGATTCGAAGAACACTCACCACTCCTCCTGTCGGCTCGTAGTACTATTAAAAGGAGAGCCGGGCTAACAGAGAGTGAAGTTTAAGGGGGGAGGTGCGTTTAGTGGGTATGATCTCGGCGGAATAATATCCAACCGTCGGGGGTGAGTCCCACACTGCATAGGGTCTGTGTCTCTATCTACTTGCCCTATGCGTTAGTGCCTAAAGCATTTAAATCCTCCTCCAAAAAAAAATAAATAAATATATATATATATATATATATATATATATATATATATATATATATATATATATATATATATAATATATATATATATATATATAAATATATATATATATATTTATATAAATATATATATATATATATATATATATATATACATTCCCGGCGAACAGACAAGCGGGGCAGAACTCTTTTAGAATGGGCAGCGGCAAACGACTTATACGTTCTTAACGACGGTAAGGAAGCAACCTTCCGGCGCCACAATTACGAATCGTACATAGACATAACACTCACAAACTCTCAGATAACGCGGAAGGTGTCAAGCTGGACGGTACTGGTGGAGGAAGAAAACCTTAGCGATCATCTCTGTGTGGAGACTCGACTAAATCTCCGAACGACTCCACCTCCTCAACAACAACAGAGAAAGAAATACAAAATAACGGATGAAGAAAAGTTTAAGGAAGTACTAGCAAACAAAATGACGCAATCCCATTTTCCCAAGACCCCGGTGCAGCTCCAGGCCATCCTCGAGGAGGCGTGTGCAAAAACTGCCACCGTGAGGATGCACCTAAGACGGCCAGGAAAACCGCCGAAGCACTGGTGGACACAGGACATTGCCAAAAAGCGCAAAAAATGCAACAAAGCCAGAAGAGCACTGAAGCAGATTCACCGAGACAACAAAGAGCGTATGCAGGCACTGAATAGATACAGGAGAAGCAGAGTAATTCTCAAGAGCGCCATTGCTGACAGCAAAACCAAGTGCTTGCAAGAGCTCCAAGAGCAGGTCCAAGAAGACCCATGGGGAAAACCATACAGAATTGTACGCGGTAAGAAGAAAACCGCTGCCACGGAAACCCTCGACGAACAGGAAACAATAGATATTCTTACTAAGCTTTTCCCGACTCACGACATATTCGAGAGAGCTGCTTACGAAAATACACCCCAGGTAACAGAAGACGAATTCCCGGTAATCCAGCCTCTCGAGGTTCGCCTAGCGGCTGACAAGATCAATACCGGCCAATATGTTTACTAAACGCCCTAGCCAAGGGCTATGAAGCCATCATCGAAGAAAGGCTTACGCTGTTTGCGGAGGAGTGCGGACTCTTGTCGCCGGCACAATTTGGCTTCCGTAAACACAGATCGGCCCTAACAGCAATCCACAGAGTCCTCAGTAGAGCTGAACAGGTGCGTGAATCCACCATCTGTACAAGACTAATCATGGTCACCCTTCTGGATGTGAGGAATGCCTTCAACACCCTACCATGGAAGACCATATTGGACACGCTTGTTCGCAAAAAAGTTCCGCCGTACCTAGTTAAGGTAATTTCTGGATACCTTAAGGAAAGGTCTGTTTCAAACGGCAACGTAGTCTACCCCATGACAGCCGGGGTACCACAGGGCTCAATCCTGGGCCCACTGTTGTGGAACCTCGCATATGACGACGTTCTGCGGCAAACCGGCCTACCCCCGGGAATAGAACTGATTGCTTACGCTGACGATTTAGCGGTCGTAGCACAGGCTAAAACGGAGGATGAGCTCGAGCTAAATACAAACAAAGCATTGCACTCGACAGCGGAGTGGATGAAGGCCGCGGGGCTGGCACTCGCCCCAGAAAAAAGTGAAATAATTCTCTTAACGGGCAAAAAGAGAGTTCGACCGTTAAACATACAGATCGCGGGACAACCAATCAGATTCGTGAATAAGGCCCGCTACCTTGGGATCACGTTGGACACGTCCATGACCGGCTTATGGCAGATCAAGAAGGCTACGGAAAAAGCATTAAAGACGGCAAACGCTATTGCCAGGATACTTCCGAATATACATGGACCGCGGGCTCGTATAAGGAAACTACTGATGACGGTAGCGGAGTCAATCGCGCTCTTCGGGGCTGCCGTTTGGGCCAGGGCGACTCTTAAGTCAAAAAAAGCAAAGTTGATCCTGCGCAAAACACAGCGGATCGCAGCCCTTAGGGTAATACAAGGCTACAGAACGGTCAGCACAAACGCAGCTCTGCCGGAGAAATCCCCTGGGACCGTAAGGCGTCCGAAAGACAGCGCCTGTGGGATATTGGCACACCCACAGAGAGCGACAAAGAAAGAGAGAGAAACGCCACTATAGAGAGCTGGCAAGCAGAGTGGGACGCAATTCCCTTTGGTGCCCCCGGAAAGAGTCTCAGCAAACTGCTCCCAAACATACGAGCGTGGATAGCAAGGCCGGGAGGGGAATTAACCTTCTACCTAACGCAGGTTTTCACGGGACATGGCAACTTCCAGTCATACCTTTACCGAATAGGGAAGGCCCCATCAGAAACATGCCTTTTTTGCAACGAAGCCGTGGAAGACACCCCACAACACACACTCCTCAGGTGCCAGGCATGGGAAGAGGCCAGAACCATGGCAATTAGAAAGATTCGTGAGAGATGGTCCAGAGCGGGACTTACCTATCCCGAAGTACAGGACCCCCCGCGAAATGGTATAAAAGAGTTCGTGGAATACATCCTGTGTTCGACCCAAACATGGGAATTGGGAGCGGAAGTTGCACAGGAAGTGCTAAAAACAAAGCACAGAAGATGCAAGGAGAGACAGAATCTTTTTGAGGCCAGCACGGCTGAAGAAAGCGCAACTTTGAATCAAACGGGTTCGCAAGGGCTGGGACAAAGTGCGCTTGACAGGTGGGGGAACCCGTGAGTGACCCCGGCCAATTGATCCGATAGGGCACTCGCCACTTCTCCTGATGGCCCATAGCACTGTTCTATGGAGATCTGGGCCATCAGAGAGTGAAGTTTAAGGGGGGAGGTGCGTTTAGTGGGTATGGGTCTCAGCGGCGTAACATCCATCCGCTGGGGTCGAGTCCCACACAGCTCGAGATAGAAACTCCTTTCTCGTAGCAGTAGTGCGTAACTGCATTTAACCCTCCTCCACAAAAAAAAAAAAATATATATATATATATATATATGTTTATATAGAGATATGCATGTAAGTGTAGCAGAATTGCATATATGGTTTATTGTAAGCGACCCGCTAAGGCCAACAAACTTACCATTTTAATTTATCCTTGAGGCTGCTTTCTAGGTTACCCATCAGGGCACCATCGTTACTTTTTTAAACTGCCGCTGAGAGCCAGAGAACTGAGTGTCGAATGTCAGTTTGTCGCCCGGGGCACCTTCATTTAATTCTAAAGGCCTACTGAGCCCCGCCTACTGAGAGTATATTGTAACGAAGCTGCCTGTCGGCCAGATAGCGATAGTACAACCACGCGGCCGCCACGTGGACCGCTGTCTCGCGGCGTCACAACCCTAACATCGACGGTTTTCGTCCGATTTACGAACCCGACCGCAGCGGCAGCACAACCGGAGACCGAGCACGCCGTGTTAATGCGTAGTTTAAGCCGACCAATCAACGAAGAGAAAGAGCAGAAACCTCTCGATTTCGAATGTTCGAGATGATTCGATTCTATCGGTTAACGTTATTGCTGTATGAACGCTACGGCGTACCTTGAGTAAATAAATAAACCGAAAAACATGGCTTAAGCCATCCGTTGCTCGGCCGCCGCGCTACGCGCTAGACCTCACACAGACACACACACACTGCGTGTTGTCATTTTATCATTCCTCGTATTGTAGCAACTGCCCGGCTGAGTCGACATTCCCCAGTTAGCTTAGCGTAACAGAACAACACGTCACAATATTGCACCGCCTATAAGGCCTAATTTGTGCTTTCCTTTATCTCGTTATGGTTGTTCTGTCTATCACTGTTTGAAGTCTTCAACAGGACGCCAACATTTTGGTCTTACGCGAGCATCTGTACTTCTGCGATTGTTCACGCCCAACGATAGACCAATGCACAAACGACAAAAGCCCTGGTATCTCGTGGAGTAGTGTCGATGTTTGGGAGCTCTTGCTTGGAGCCATTTGCTAGTTCGTTTTTGGTTTCATCTACTCTATCCTCTTGGACTACGTCCAATCCAATATCTAAAAATGTATGGGTAACGTTGGTCCGTTGTATCTAGCATGTACACCAGTGGCATTTAGAGAGCATCTGCAGTGATGTAAAAAAAAACACGTTTCCATACATTACCTAATTGCGTTGGACGACGGTTGTACAGTCAAAACGGTACTTTTGTTGGGCAAGCCTTGCGTGTTGAAGAGCGCTACAATGACTAACGACGGCGTGACTAAAAAAAAAGCTGGTGCGCAACTCCGCCGTTAGCCTGCTTGAAGGCGGAACACAGAGTTATATATGACGACATCAGGGAAACTATTTTCTGGCGCTCTGAGGTGTAGCGCACCTTAGGTTTAGTTCCGGGAATCACACACACACACACATACAAAGCATGAATACGCATCAAGCTATTGTACCGGTAACACCCTTCCAAGACGAGGCGCGAAAATAGTATCAACTTAAACATACAATTTCGATGCGATCTTTCTTAACATTTGCTAGCATAAGTTAAATTCATAATACCCAAAATCATCACTTTTTCAAATGTTGCAAATGTTGCAAACTGGAACAGGCCTGGCCTTTCTGACAATAAGTCCCATTGACAAGCGTGCATTTGGTACAAAGTTGGGAACGTGCATATTATGACAGCTGTGATTTGGGCACCCACGGAGAGTGACGGAGGAAAATGTCAGCGTTGGTGATATAGTCGTAGTCTCGGAACTTTAAGCATTCTTCTTCTGAACGCTTTTTACTACAACACCTATATTCCACTCGAAAAAAAGAGGAAAATAGGTGTTGGAGTGAAGTCGCCGCATCTTTTGATGTCGTGAGTGGCTGCATGAGCCGTTCGGCGCTAGAGTTGCTACGGACGTGAGGGCAGGATTGCCGTCATGTTCAGAGCCTCTTAATCAAAATCCCTCGTCATCCGGATCCATCGTACGCTGAAGGTCAAAGTAGCCCCTCTTCTGCGTGGCCTGGATCGAAGAGTCATTTTGTCCAGATTTCGCTTGAGTGTTCCGAGTCCCGTGTGCGCCACGAGGACGGCATTGTTGTCCGACGTTAGACGGCTGCCATGCTATCGGGGCGACGACCTTATTGCAAGAATAGCGGTATCGCACACAATTATGCGATACCGCTATACACGCGTATTGCTTGCCTGGCAGAACCCCGAAATAGTCTACGTATTGTAGCACTTTAAGGATATTTGTCAACGCAATTTAAAACTGAATGATGATAAAGATGAGAACAGTCTACGTATTGTAGCACTTTAGTTTACGATATTTGTCAACGCCAAATTAAAACTGGATGATGATAAAGATGGGAACGAGCATTCCAAATTTTTTGCGATATGAAAGGTTTCGATTTTACCATTAAATAATGTTCTTAGTGCGGGACGATTTATAGAAAGAGTAGCGGTATCGCACACAATTATGCGATACCGCTATACACGCGTATTGCTTGCCTGGCAGAACCCCGAAATAGTCTACGTATTGTAGCACTTTAATTAAGGATATTTGTCAACGCAAATTAAAACAGAATGATGATAAAGATGAGAACAGTCTACGTATTGTAGCACTTTAGTTTAGAATATTTGTCAACGCAAATGAGAACTAATTAAAACTGGATGATGATAAAGATGGGAACGACCATTCCAAATTTTTGGCGATATGGAAGGTTTCGATTTTACCATTGAATAATGTTCTTAGTGCGGGACGATTTATAGCAATTCTACGTATTGTAGCACTTTAGTTTAGGATATTTGCCAACGCAAATTAAAACTAATTAAAACTGGATGATGATAAAGATGGGAACGACCATTCAAAATTTTTGGCGATATGGAAGGTTTCGATTTTACCATTAAATAATGTTCTTAGCGCGGGACGATTTATAGCAAAAGTAGCGGTATCGCGCACAATTATGCGATACCACTATACACGAGTATTGCTTGCCTGGCAGAACCCCGAAAAAGTTAGCACTTTAATTTACGATATTTGTCAACGCAAATTAAAACTGGACGATTGTGTTCTTGAGGGCGCGTCAGTAGGTGTTTTGACAATTTCACAGATCAGCAGCAATTGGCACAACATTTAACATTAGCAGCAATTGGCAGCAATTGGCACAAAATTCATTCGATCTTGCACAACACAATTTGCGAGCACAGTCACCGTTCGCGTAAAATGGTAATAAAACTACTGCTGCTTTCCAGAGAAAAAACTGAATTATGTCATAACCCGCTGGTAAACCCAGGTACTTTTCTGGGAAAACAGAGTTATGTGTTAAACAAATCAGTATGTTCTTTATGCACGCTCTACAAAAAAGAAGCATCCGGACGGCACAGGGTATCGAAACATAGCCTTAGTTCTATTCCAATCGTTTGTTCTTTATATAGCCAACAGACAGTCTTTGTTGTCACTTTCCACTACGCACCGGTCGTGTCGTATGTCACGTCTCTGTCGCCCCTATACGATAATCGATATGTCGGCGCGCCTGGGTAGACGCCCTTAAAGCCGAGGGCAAAGCCCGCCTTTACCAAACATAAGTGAATTTAGGTCTGTACGTACAGCCAAAGTCATAAAGTGTGAAGTTTTGCTCTCGTGCAAGGAAGCTTCGCGAAGACTCGATGAGGATACGTCATGCGCTCTAGTCAGTAGGGAAGTGCCCGGGCGGAAACACGAGCAAGTCCCTGTAAATTTCATGCCACGGGCGCAAACGTGCGCCTCGATTCGGGCGACCCCTGACTCTCCTAGGCTCAGGATGCCACAAGCGCAAACGTGCGTCTCGATTCGGGCGACCTCCAATTCTCCTACGCTCGGGACGCCACGGGCGCAAACGTGCGTTTCGATTCAGGCGACCCGTGATTCTCCTAGGCTCGGGATTAACGACTGCCAACAATTCTGGCGAGCTCGAACTAGACCGGTCTCTCCTGTGGGTCCCAGGCCGTGGCCTTGGGATGGGTTCAATGTCTGGCCAGCCTCGCCGCCTCAGGGGGGGATTAACGACTGCCAACAATTCTGGCGGGACTCTCCTGTGGGTCCCAGGCTGTGGCCCTGGGATGAGTTCAATGTCTGGCAACGATTCTGATGAGCTCGAACTAAACCGGACTCTCCTGTGGGTCCCAGGCTGTGGCCTTGGGATGAGTTCAATGTCTGGCAACGATTCTGACGAGCTCGAACTAGACCGGACTCTCCTGTGGGTCCCAGGCTGTGGCCTTGGGATGAGTTCAATGTCTGGCAACGATTCTGACGAGCTTGAACTAGACCGGTCTCTCCTGTGGGTCCCAGGCCGTGGCCTTGGGATGGGTTCAACGTCTGACAAAGATTCTGACGAGCTCAAAACCAAGAAGTCCCGCCGCCTGGGGCTCACAGGCGCGGGGTCTGAACTTGATGGTGAGGACCAAAGCCCCCATTCTGGCAGCTCTGGCGAGCTCGAACTCCTAGATTGGCTTCCACTGGAGGACTCAGGCGTTGGCAATAGGGCTCGTTCGATGTCTGACAAAGATTCGGGCGAGCTCAAGCTAGACTGGCCTCGCCGCCTGGGGGTCCAAGGCGCTGGGCCTGGGCGTGGGCTTAGGGTGGGTTCATTGTCTGGCAACGGTTCTGGCGGGCTTAAGCTCAAAGGTGAGAGCGAACTTAAATCTGAGCTTGAGCTTGAGCTTGATTCAACGTCTGACAACGGTTCTGGCGGGCTTAAGCTCAAAGGTGAGAGCGAACTTACATCTGAGCTTGAGCTTGAGCTTGATTCAACGTCTGACAACGGTTCTGGCGGGCTTAAGCTCAAAGGTGAGAGCGAACTTAAATCTGAGCTTGAGCTTGATTCAACGTCTGACAACGGTTCTGGCGGGCTTAAGCTCAAAGGTGAGAGCGAACTTGAATCTGAGCTTGAGCTTGATTCAACGTCTGACAACGATTCGCTATTCGCAGGATCGCCTCCTGGTGGCTCAAAGCCCCTTGCAGGCTCCCCCAATCTATAATTATGGCCATTTGGTGACTTATGGCCATTCCGCAATATAGGATCATTGCCATTTGGTAACTCATGATCATTCCGCAATCTGCGTCTTAGTGCCTCAAGGCCTTTCGCAGTCATCGGTCTTAATCTAGGATCGCGTCTTGGTCTCTCAAAGCCTTTCCCAGCCTTCAGTCTTAATCCAGGATCGCGTCTTAATGTCTCAAAGCCTTTCGCAGCCTCCAATCTAGGATCGCGTCTTAGTGACTTAAAGTCAATCGCAGCCTTGCGTCTTGGTGTCGCATGGCTACTCGCAGCCATCCGTCTACTACCTGCCCGGAACCGGTCAGCACTTTGCGGGAATCGGGCAAGCGTCGAGCGCCGTCGCAGTGCGTCGGTTGGGACGCGTTCAGAGAGTTCTGGCCGCGCTCGCCACCTCCTGAACGGGCTAGCCGCCGAGGGTGGTGTTTCACCACTTTGTGTGTGCACGGAAGCAGCAGCACCATTCGATTGAGAGTCGCCTAATCCGCCACGCAAGCATGGGCGTGCATTGGCTCCATTCTCCACTGACTCACTCAGGTCGTCGTCATTCTCCTCACAGGACTCTTCGGGTGTACGCTTGGGGCCGTTACGATACTGCATGACGACGCTCGGCTGTGTTGCAAAAATGCCGCTACCACTAGCCGGCTATTCGAAAGCGAAGCTCGTCTTGATCTCTGATTTCGTTGTCAACTCCGAATCACAAAAAAGCTCATTTAACGGAGACATTATAGCGCTAAGTATTGCCAACGATCCTACATTAATTTTTTTCAGGTGTATGTGCTTTTACATGGGCCGTCACTTTCTTCAAATTGAGTTTCTGCATAAGGTTCCAGAAAATCTGCTCATATCGGCACATATAAAGTGCTCTGCAGGGGATAACAGTACTGAGGCTGTTGTTAACTCATAAAGGTGCCAATTCTCAAGGTTGAGTGGCAGGTAACTTACAAAGGTGCCAATTAACTAGTTTTTACGTTACTATCTTCATCACCTTTGCCCTCTCTGTACAAATCTCCCATTAAATGATAACTACGTTCCGTTCTGAAGAATGTTCTTTTGAGTTAAGTACATACTGCATTAAAAAAACACCGAATACTTTCAGAAATCCGTCGACATAACACCCAAGACACAGCCATTTCGAAAGTAGCATTTATCATTTTGATTTTGGAGGAATAAGGCCAATTTCGAAGCAGAAACGCACTGACCTGTCAAAATAGCGAGGTCGTAGGAAGATCCTATTCCTCAGTAACTACTACCATTGGTACTGTGTTTGCTGAATATACGGACATACAGTGCAAACACACGGTCACAAAAAATTCGCATGGTATCTTCCTTTTGAGATGCATTTGGGCTCCTCGTGTCCTCGTCTTTAAAGTATAATCGTCAGGCAATGAATGTATGCTAACCCAGAAAAGCTGCAGAGCGTTTTAGCCGTTCGAAGAAAGCTTTACGTCGCACTAAAGGCAGCATATTTGAATATTTAAATCGATATAATTTATTTATATCCAAAATGTGCGCCAACTTGACACTAGAGCAAATTCGCTATTACTGCTGTACAAACATTAGTGCTTCTTTGTTTATCTCTGTATGCATATTATAATAAGCGCCTCGGTTCAAGTGGAAATATATCTCTTTTGACTGATAAGAAAAAAAACATGTATTTGGATGCCTGGCGGCCGAATTTAGCGAGCATAATGATTACACAAATCTATCTATTAGAACTCGATTACGATATCACGACAAAAAACGTGAGATGCAAAGCTACGCATCACACGTTTGTAATGCTAACGTCTAACATATGTTAGACCCATTAGGCAAGGACTGCTACAGCTGCAATATAAGCTCTAAGCTGAAAGAGAAATCATTCAAATTCAAGGAAAATTATCTCTACCGGCTAATGCCATTTTAATCCCCTTGGAGTTTTGTCTTAGATGACGCATGACGACAAAATAGACGCAAGACGACAGGGAGACACAGAGTTGTAACGTGTTTCATAAAGGAATCGAGTGGTCCTCTTGATATCGAATCACGCATTCAAAAAGCGTTATGATGATTGGTTGGTGAATTATTGATTGATCCAGATTATTAATATGCCACCAAGCCTTCTAGCCTTATTCGCATTCCTACTGCCAATTGTTTTGCTATCACTACTAACGAGCGTGTTTACAACATGTTAGGAGTCAGAAGTGAGAACAAAAACAGCAAGTGGTTGCGTGATCAGTGGTAATTAAAATAAAGATAAAACAAATAATCTTATAACATACCATAAGATCATCTGTTTTATTACTATGATGGAAATTGTGGTAACGCGTGTGTGTGTATGTATTCGAAAGATAAACAAGGTCGTTTATGTGTGCGTGGCTTCTTGGTTGCAGCGACTTGTATCGAAATACGTACCACCAACTACAACATTGCATCTATCTACAGCCGCATTCTCCATGAAACGCAAACATAAAACCTGCAAAAAAATGATGAAAGACTATTCATATAGCATTAATAACGGTCGCAGTATAGCATTTGCTGGCTGCTCGGTGGTGGCCCGGTTATAACGCAATTGAAACGGCAACGGTCTGCATCGGCACAAGCTATGCGGTGACAGTTTTGCTGTTTTCTCTGCGCATACCTTCTGTTTCGCTCAGAAGATACTGCAGATACTGTGCCACCTTACAAAGGATACCCAGAAAATAATTTGCGCAGAAGGCGTTCGAAGCTAGGCCTGCGATATATAATACTTAATAAACACCAAAAAGAGAAGTGGGCCTGCAAAGTCTCCCCTTGCGTCTCGCCTATCGTAAGCGTGATGGGTGTCAGCTTTAGTACGTTGACTTTTCTTTCTTCTGTCCGTTCGTAACGTTATTGATGTTACCGTTTGACTGGCATAAACCATCTAGTATACAACACATGACAATGTTGTCTACAACCACACTGTCGGAGAGCGGCGGCATAGAGCTGCAAAACTGGTGATGCTATCTAGTCATCACGTCAGCCCACAATAGACGCACACACACTTGGGGTCGGCCTTGGTGAAACCCACTGCGCAGGCAAAGCTAATGCTGAAATCCGTACCGAATAGCGGTTTGCATTGCATCCACTTTCGAGAGGGGAGCATCTAGCTTGAACATAGCGGCACGCCGGCGTATAGTAGCCTCTCTCTCTCTCTCTTGTAGAGGTCTCAATGTCGCCTTTTAGGCGCTGGCTATTTGTCAGCAAGGTGTGTGTGTGTAGCGTGCCACATAGCTTTTTCATTGAAGCATCTTCGATCACCGGAGCCTTCTTCGTAGACCTCTGGATAGACAGTGTAATGGGCTCTTCTGAGTCCAAAGTAGACCGCATCTCCGCCTGCGGCTGCGACATCTGAGATAGTCTCCGACAAAGGCATACGAGCGTTCTCACCACCAGAATACCAGTTCTCTGGAACGCCAACGCGTTGGTCATCTGGCTGTCACCTAATGATTTTAGCACAACGCATACGAGCGTTCTCACCACCAGAATACCAGTTCTCTGGAACGCCAACGCGTTGGTCATCTGGCTGTCACCTAATGATTTTAGCACAACGTATATACCGAAAAAAGCGACCTCACTAATAATAACAATAATAATAATAACAAGGCGCGTCAGTAGGTGTTTTGACAATTTCACACATCAGCAGCAATTGACACAAAATTCATTCGACCTTGCACAACACAATTTGCGAGCACAGTCACCGTTTGCGTAAAACGGCCTTAAAACTACTGCTGCTTTCCAGAAAAACTGAATTATGTTATAACCGCTGGTAAACCCAGGTACTTTTCTGGGAAAACAGAATTATGTTATAACCCGCTGGTTAAACAAATCAGTATGTTCTTTATGCACGCTCTACAAAAAGGAAGCCTCAGGACGGCACAGTATATCGAAAAATAGCCCTAGTTCTATTCGAATCGTTTGTTCTTTATATAGCCAACAGACAGTCTTTGTTGTCACTTTCCACTACGCACCGGTCGTGTCGTATGTCACGTCTTTGTCGCCCCTATACGATAATCGATATGTCGGCGCGCCTGCGTAGACGCCCTTAAAGCGCCGAGGGCAAAGCCCGCCTTTACCAAACATAAGTGAATTTAGGTCCGTACGTACAGCCAAAGTCGTAAAATGTGAAGTTTTGCTCTCGTGCAAGAAAGCTACGCGAAGACTCGATGAGGATACGTCATGCGCTCTAGTCAGTAGGCAAGTGTCCGGGCGGAAACACGAGCAAGGCCCTGTAAATTTCATGCCACGGGCGCAAACGTGCGTTTCGATTCAGGCGACCCGTGATTCTCCTAGGCTTGGGATTAACGGCTGCCAACAATTCTGGCGAGCTCGAACTAGACCGGTCTCTCCTGTGGGTCCCAGGCCGTGGCCTTGGGATGGGTTTAATGTCTGGCCTGCCTCGCCGCCTGGGGGGGGGACTAACGACTGCCAACACTTCTGGCGAGTTCGAACTAGACCGGTCTGTCCTTTGGGTCCCAGGCCCTGGCCTTGGGATGGGTTCAATGTCTGGCCAGCCTCTGTCTGGCCGTGGCCTTGGGGTGAATTCAACGTCTGACAAAGATTCTGACGAGCTCAAAATCAAGAAGTCCCACCGCCTCGGTCGGGTCCCAGGCCGTGGCCTTGGGGTAAGTTCAACGTCTGACAAAGATTCTGACGAGCTCAAAATCAAGAAGTCCCGCCGCCTGGGTGGAGGAGAATCTAGGAGTTCGAGCTCTGACGAGCTCGAACTCCTAGATTGGTTTCCCCTGGAGGACTCAGGCGTTGGCAATAGGGCTCGTTCGATGTCTGACGAAGATTCGGGCGAGCTCAAACTAGACTGGCCTCGCCGCCTGGGGGTCCAAGGCGCTGGGCCTGGGCGTGGGCTTAGGGTGGGTTTAATGTCTGGCAACGGTTCTGGCGGGCTTAAGCTCAAAGGTGAGAGCGAACTTAAATCTGAGCTTGAGCTTGAGCTTGATTCAACGTCTGACAACGGTTCTGGCGGGCTTAAGCTCAAAGGTGAGAGCGAACTTAAATCTGAGCTTGAGCTTGAGCTTGATTCAACGTCTGACAACGGTTCTGGCGGGCTTAAGCTCAAATGTGAGAGCGAACTTGAATCTGAGCTTGAGCTTGAGCTTGATTCAACGTCTGACAACGGTTCTGGCGGGCTTAAGCTCAAATGTGAGAGCGAACTTGAATCTGAGCTTGAGCTTGAGCTTAATTCAACGTCTGACAACGGCTCTGGCGGGCTTAAGCTCAAATGGGAGAGCAAACTTGAATCTGAGCTTGAGCTTGAGCTTGATTCAACGTCTGACAACGGCTCTGGCGGGCTTAAGCTCAAATGGGAGAGCAAACTTGAATCTGAGCTTGAGCTTGAGCTTGATTCAACGTCTGACAACGGTTCTGGCGGGCTTAAGCTCAAATGGAAGAGCGAACTTGAATCTGAGCTTGAGCTTGAGCTTGATTCAACGTCTGACAACGATTCGCTACTCGCAGGATCGCCTCCTGGTGGCTCAAAGCCCCTTGCAGGCTCCCCCAATCTATAATTATAGCCATTTGGTGACTTATGGCCATTCCGCAATATAGGATCATTGCCATTTGGTAACTCATGATCATTCCGCAATCTGCGTCTTAGTGCCTCAAGGCCTTTCGCAGTCATCGGCCTTAATCTAGGATCGCGTCTTGGTCTCTCAAAGCCTTTCCCAGCCTTCAGTCTTAATCCAGGATCGCGTCTTGATGTCTCAAAGCCTTTCGCAGCCTCCAATCTAGGATCGCGTCTTAGTGACTTAAAGTCATTCGCAGCCTTGCGTCTTGGTGTCGCATGGCTACTCGCAGCCATCCGTCTACTGCCTGCCCGGAGCCGGTCAGCACTTTGCGGGAATCGGGCAAGCGTCGAGCGCCGTCGCAGTGCGTCGGTTGGGACGCGTTCAGAGAGTTCTGGCCGCGCTCGCCACCTCCTGAACGGGCTAGCCGCCGAGGGTGGTGTTTCACCACTTTGTGTGTGCACGGAAGCAGCAGCACCATTCGATTGAGAGTCGCCTAATCCGCCACGCAAGCATGGGCGTGCATTGGCTCCATTCTCCACTGACTCACTCAGGTCGTCGTCATTCTCCTCACAGGACTCTTCGGGTGTACGCTTGGGGCCGTTACGATACTGCATGACGACGCTCGGCTGTGTTGCAAAAATGCCGCTACCACTAGCCGGCTATTCGAAAGCGAAGCTCGTCTTGATCTCTGATTTCGTTATTAACTCCGAATCACAAAAAAGCTCATTTAACGGAGACATTATAGCGCTAAGTATTGCCAACGATCCTACATTATTTTTTTTGAGGTGTATGTGCTTTTACATGGGCCGTCACTTTCTTCAAATTGAGTTTCTGCATAAGGTTCCAGAAAATCTGCTCATATCGGCACATATAAAGTGCTCTGCAGGGGATAACAGTACTGAGGCTGTTGTTAACTCATAAAGGTGCCAATTCTCAAGGTTGAGTGGCAGGTAACTTACAAAGGTGCCAATTGACTAGTTTTTACGTTACTATCTTCATCACCTTTGCCCTCTCTGTACAAATATCGCACTAAATGATAAATAACTACGTTCCGTTCTGAAGAATGTTCTTTTGAGTTAAGTACATACTGCATTAAAAAAACCACCGAATACTTTCAGAAATTCGTCGACATAACACCCAAGACACAGCCATTTCGGAAGTAGCATTTATCATTTTGATTTTGGAGGAATAAGGCCAATTTCGAAGCAGAAACGCACTGATCTGTCAAAATAGCGAGGTCGTAGGAAGATCCTATTCCTCAGTAACTACTACCATTGGTACTGTGTTTGTTGAATATACGGACATACAGTGCAAACACACGGTCACAAGGAATACGCATGGTATCTTCCTTTTGAGATGCATTTGGGCTTCTCGTGTCCTCGTCTGTAAAGTCTAATCGTCAGGCAATGAATCTATGCTAAAGGCAGCATATTTGAATATTTAAATCGATATAATTTATTTATATCCAAAATGCGCGCCAACTTGACACTAGAGCAAATCCGCTATTACTGCTGTACAAACATTAGTGCTTCTTTGTTTATCTCAGTATGCATATTATAATAAGCGCCTCGGTTCAAGTGGAAATATATCTCTTATGACTGACAAGAAAAAAACATGTATTTGGATCCCTGGCGGCCGAATTTAGCGAGCATAATAATTTCACAAATCTATCTATTAGTACTCGATTACGATATCACGACAAAAAACGTGAGATGCGGAGCTACGCATTACACGTTTGTAATGCTAACGTCTAACATATGTTAGACCCATTAGGCAAGGACTGCTACAGCTGCAATATAAGCTCTAAGCTGAAAGAGAAATCATTCAAATTCAAGGAAAATTATCTCTACCGGCTAATGCCATTTTAATCCCCTTGGAGTTTTGTCTTAGATGACGCATGACGACAAAATAGACGCAAGACGACAGGGAGACACAGAGTTGTAACGTGTTTCATGAAGGAATCGAGTGGTCCTCTTGATATCGAATCACGCATTCAAAAAGCGTTATGATGATTGGTTGGTGAATTATTGATTGATCCAGATTATTAATATGCCACGAAGCCTTCTAGCCTTATTCGCATTCCTACTGCCAATTGTTTTGCTATCACTACTAACGAGCGTGTTTACAACATGTTAGGAGTCAGAAGTGAGAACAAAAACAGCAAGTGGTTGCGTGATCAGTGGTAATTAAAATAAAGATAAAACAAATAATCTTATAACATACCATAAAATCATCTGTTTTATTACTATGATGGAAATTGTGGTAACGCGTGTGTGTGTGTATGTATTCGAAAGATAAACAAGGTCGTTTATGTGTGCGTGGCTTCTTGGTTGCAGCGACTTGTATCGAAATACGTACCACCAACTACAACATTGCATCTATCTACAGCCGCATTCTCCATGAAACGTAAACATAAAACCTGCAAAAAAATGATGAAAGACTATTCATATAACATTAATAACGGTCGCAGTATAGCATTTGCTGGCTGCTCGGTGGTGGCCCGGTTATAACGCAATTGAAACGGCAACGGTCTGCATCGGCACAAGCTATGCGGTGACAGTTTTGCTGTTTTCTCTGCGCATACCTTCTGTTTCGCTCAGAAGATACTGCAGATTCTGTGCCACCTTACAAAGGATACCCAGGAAATAATTGCACAGAAGGCGTTTGAAGTTAGGCCTGCGATATATAATATTTAATAAACACCAAAAAGAGAAGTGGGCCTGCAAAGTCTCCCCTTGCGTCTTGCCTATCGTAAGCGTGATGGGTGTCAGCTTTAGTACGTTGACTTTTCTTTCTTCTGTCCGTTCGTAACGTTATTGATGTAACCGTTTAACTGGCATAAACCATCTAGTATACAACACATGACAATGTTGTCTACAACCACACTGTCGGAGAGCGGCGGCATAGAGCTGCAAAACTGGTGATGCTATCTAGTCATCACGTCAGCCCACAGTAGACGCTCACACACACTTGGGGTCGGCCTTGGTGAAACCCACTGCGCAGGCAAAGCTAATGCTGAAATCCGTACCGAATAGCGGTTTGCATTGCATCCACTATCGAGAGGGGAGCATCTAGCTTGAACATAGCGGCGCGCCGGCGTATAGTAGCCTCTCTCTCTCTTGTAGAGGTCTCAATGTCGCCTTTTAGACGCTGGCTATTTGTCAGCAAGGTGTGTGTGTGTAGCGAGCCTCAGCTTTTTCATTGAAGCATCTTCGATCACCGGAGCCTTCTTCGTAGACCTCTGGATAGACAGTGTAATGGGCCCTTCTGAGTCCAAAGTAGGCCGCATCTCCGCCTGCGGCTGCGACATCTGAGATAGTCTCCGACAAAGGCATACGAGCGTCCTCACCACCAGAATACCAGTTCTCTGGAACGCCAACGCGTTGGTCATCTGGCTGTCACCTAATTATTTTAGCGCAACGTATATACCGGAAAAAGCGACCTCACTAATAATAATAAGGCGCGTCAGTAGGTGTTTTGACAATTTCACATATCAGCAGCAATTGACACAAAATGTATTCGACCTTGCACAACACAATTTGCGAGCACAGTCACCGTTCGCGTAAAACGGCCTTAAAACTACTGCTGCTTTCCAGAAAAACTGAATTATGTTATAACCCGCTGGTAAACCCAGGTACTTTTCTGGGAAAACAGAATTATGTTATAACCCGCTGGTTAAACAAATCAGTATGTTCTTCATGCACGCTCTACAAAAAGGAAGCCTCCGGACGGCACAGTATATCGAAACATAGCCCTAGTTCTATTCGAATCGTTTGTTCTTTATATAGCCAACAGACAGTCTTTGTTGTCACTTTCCACTACGCACCGGTCGTGTCGTATGTCACGTCTCTGTCGCCCCTATACGATAATCGATATGTCGGCGTGCCTGCGTAGACGCCCTTAAAGCGCCGAGGGCAAAGCCCGCCTTTACCAAACATAAGCAAATTTAGGTCCGTACGTACAGCCAAAGTCGTAAAATGTGAAGTTTTGCTCTCGTGCAAGGAAGCTACGCGAAGACTCGATGAGAATAGGTCATGCGCTCTAGTCAGTAGGCAAGTGTCCGGGCAGAAACACGAGCAAGTCCCTGTAAATTGCATGCCACGGGCGCAAACGTGCGCCTCGATTCGGGCGACCCCTGACTCTCCTAGACTCGGGATGCCACGGGCGCAAACGTGCGTCTCGATTCGGGCGACCCCTGATTCTCCTAGGCTCGGGATTAACGACTGCCAACAATTCTGGCGAATTTGAACTAGACCGGTCTCTCCTGTGGGTCCCAGGCCGTGGCCTTGGGATGGGTTCAGTGTCTGGCCAGCCTCGCCGCCTGGGGCTCAGAGGCGCTGGGCCTGGGCGTGGGCTTGGGGACCGAAGCGCCCATTTTCGCCGTGAGCTCGGCTTACGGTCTCGCTTGGGGGTCTCAGGCGCTGGCCTTAGAACGGGTTCAATGTCTGACCGGTCCTGCCGCCTGGGGGCCTCGGCGTGGGCTTGGGGACCGAAGCGCCCATTCTGGCAGCTCTGGCGGGCTTCTAAATTGGTTTCCCCTGGGGGACCCAGGCGGTGACATTAGGGCGCGTTCAATGTCTGACAAAGATTCGGGCGAGCTCAAACTAGACCGGCCTCGCCGCCTGGGGGCCCAAGGCGCTGGGCCTGGGCGTGGGCTTAGGGTGGGTTCAATGTCTGGCAACGTTCTGGCGGGCTTAAACTCAACGGTGAGAGCGAACTTAAATCTGAGCTTGAGCTTGATTCAACGTCTGACAACAATTCGCCATTCGCAGGCTCCCTTCTAAGATCGCCTCCTGGTGGCTCAAAGCCACTTGCAGGCTCCCCCAATCTAGGATTATGGCCATTTGGTGACTCATGGTCATTCCGCAATATAGGGTCATTGCCATTTGGTAACTCATGACTATTCCGCAATCTGCGTCTTAGTGCCTCAAGGCCTTTCGCAGTCCTCGGTCTTAATCTAGGAACGCGTCTTGGTCTCTCAAAGCCTTTCCCAGCCTTCAGTCTTAATCCAGGATCGCGTCTGGGTGTCTCAAAGCCTTTTGCAGCTTCCAATCTAGGATCGCGTCTTAGTGACTTAAAGCCATTCGCAGCCTTGCGTCTTGGTGACTCAAAGCCTTTCGCAGCCTTGCGTCTTGGTGTCGCATGGCTATTCGCAGCCATCCGTATACGATTGCGTCTACTACCTGCCCGGAGCCGGTCAGTACTTTACTAAAGCGAAGCTCGTCTTGTACTCTGATTTCGTTGTCAACTCCAAATAACCAAAACGCTCATTCAACGGAGACATTATAGCGCTAAGTATTGCCACATTATTTTTTTGAGGTGAATGTGTTTTTACATGGGCGGTCACTTTCTTTAAAGTGAGTTTCTGCATAATGTTGCAGAAAATCTGCTCATATCGGCACATATAAAGTGCTCTGCAGGCAATAACAGTACTAAGGCTGTTGTTAACTCATAAAGGTGCCAATTCTCAAGACTAAGTGGCTGGTAACTTACAAAGGTGCCAATTGACTAGTTTTCACGTTATTATCTTTATCACCTCTGCCCTCTCTGTGCAAATCTCGCATTAAATGATAAATAACTACGTTCCGTTCTAAAGAATGTTCTTTTGAGTTAAGCACATACTGCATTAAAAAAACACCGAATACTTTCAGAAATCCGTCGACAGGAAGAAGCACTTGTCATTTTTATTTCGGAAGAATACGGCCAATTTCAAAGCAGAAACGCACTGACGTGTCAAAATAGCGAGGTCGTAGGAAGATCCTGTCCCACAGTAACTACTACCATTGGTACTGTGTTTGTTGAATATACGGACATACAGTGCAAACACACGGTCACAAGAAATTCGCATATTATCTTCCTTTTGAGATGCATTTGGGCTCCTCGTGTCCTCGTCTGTAAAGTCTAATCGTCAGGCAATGAATGTATGCTAACCCAGAAAAGCTGCAGAGCGTTTTAGCCGTTCGAAGAAAGCTTTACGTCGCACTAAAGGCAGCATATTTGAATATTTAAATCAATATAATTTAGTTATATCCAAAATATGCGCCAATTTGACACTAGAGCAAATTCGCTATTACTGCTGTACAAACATCAGTGCTTCTTTGTTGATCTCAGTATGCATATTATAATAAGCGCCTCGGTTCAAGTGGAAATATATCTCTTATGACTGACAAGAAAAATACACGGGTGATGCGAAGCTACGCATCACACGTTTGTAATGCTTATGTCTAACATATGTTAGGCCCACTAAGGAAAAACTGCTACAGCCACAATATAAGCTCTAAGCTGAAAGAGAAATTATTCAAATTCAAGGAAAATTATCTCTACCGGCAAATGCAATTTTAATCCCCTTGGAGTTTTGTCTTAGATGACGCATGACCGAGCAAAATGGTTTAGTGGCAAAGTTTTAGCCTTGCATTCGGGAAGACTGGGTTCGAGACCCAGACCGGCCACTCTTAAATTGGTTTGCATGGTTTCCAATTTGGACAAGGTAAATGCCGGAGTGGATTAAAATTAGCCATTCAAAAAGCGTTATGATTATTGGTTGGTGAATTATTGATTGATCCAGGTTATTAATATGCCACCAAGCCTTCTAGCCTTTCGCATTCCTACTGCCAATTGTTTTACTATCACTACTAACGAGCGTGTTTACAACATGTTAGGAGTCAGAAGTGAGAACAAAAACAGCAAGTGGTTGCGTGATCAGTGGTAATTAAAATAAAGATAAAACAAATCATCTTATAACATACCATACGATCATCTGTTTTATTACTACGATGGAAATTGTGGTAACGCGTGTGTGTGTATGTGTTCGAAAGGTAAACAAGGTCGTTTATGTGTGCGTGGCTTCTTGGTTGCAGCGACTTGTATCGAATTCCGTACCACCAACTAAAAAATGGTATCTATCTACAGCCGCATTCTCCATGAAACGCAAACATAAAACCTGCAAAAAAATGATGAAAGACTATTCATATAGCATTAATAACGGTCGCAGTATAGCATTTGCTGGCTGCTCGGTGGTGGCCCAGCTATAACGCAATCGAAACGCAACGGTCTGCATCGGCACAAGCTATGCGTTGACTGTTTTGCTGTTTTCTCTGCGCAGACCTTCTGTTTCGCTCAGAAGATACTGCAGATACTGTTCAACCTTATAAAGGATACCCAGGAAATCATTTGCGCAGAAGGCGTTCGAAGCTAGGCCTGCGATTTATAATATTTAATAAACACCACTCGGCGTATAGTAGCCCCTCTCTCTCTTGTAGAAGTCTCAATGTCGCCTTTTAAGCGCTGACTATTTGTCAGCAAGGCGTGTGTGTGTCGCGAGCCACGTAGCTTTTTCATTGAAGCATTTTCGATCACCGGAGCCTTCTTCGTAGACCTCTGGATAGACAGTGTAATGGGCTCTTCTGAGTCCAAAGTAGGCCGCATCTCCGCCTGCGGCTGCGACATCTGAGATAGTCTCCGACAAAGGCATACGAGCGTTCTCACCACCAGAATACCAGTTTTCTGGAACGCCAACGTTTTGGCCATCTGGCTGTCACCTAATGATTCTAGCGCAACGTGTATACCGGGTAAAGCGACCTCGCCTATGGGCTCAGTGACCCTACAGAGGCAACATCTGTACTGCCCGGGGGCTTGCTGCGCCTGCGTTTGACTCGCAAGGGAGAGACATTGTGCGTGGAAGTGGTATCGATATCCGACACACTGTAGTTCCGTATCTGCTGTCGCCAATTACACACACCTAACACAATAGACTGTCGTTTTGGCTGGTTCCTGGCTCTGTCCAATACCTGCAGCTGGACCCGCTCAATGTAATCACTGAAACAGCCGTAGTTTCTGACAAAATAATAATAATAATAATAATATTTTTTGTGGCTCTATATATCATAATTTATTTAGGATTTATATATACATGTGAATGTTTAAATCCACGGCGCCAATGGTTCACTCCTCATCTATCACTCGTGTCCGAGTGGGAGTCTTGCCCGACCCCTGACGCGAAGACGCGGGTCCATCCAGTCTTTCATAGTTCCGAGCACCGAAATCGCGTTACCTCTCTGAATCTCTAGGGACAGTCTTTGGCAGAAGTAAGTGCTCGCCCTCTTATCCATCGTAGGCTGCTGTAAAGCGTTGACAACCTGGGAAATTAGCGTTGTTGTGAGGGGCCCAGGGCCACCCAGCGTCTCGAATGCGAAAGGTGAAAAATGGTACGCCCGGCCTAAGTTCGCATACTTTCTTATCTTTGATGTCTCGGCGCGGGAAGCGGCAGTTTCTGGGCGAGAAGCGCCGGGACCAACAAGGGAGGGGGTCAGAGAGTCGGTCACCGTCGCATCCCACACCAGGGAACGACCCTTGTAGAAAGGTATCAAAGTCAAGCCGTCGGGCCGCTTGCCATCGTCTCTAGAAAGACCAGGCGGTTCCAGGACGCAAGGGATTCCGGCCTTTCGCAACGAACTTGCAAGAATGTCATTCAGAGCGGTGTGACGTGGGCGCCGGCCCGCCGAGTGAGCGCAGGACAGGCCGTGTCTGGCCATGCGTCCGACAGGCTCGCCATAAGTGCATCTGTGTGGCTCTACCAAATCTAGGGAGTGTATAGCCAGTCGCTCGCTCCTGGGCGAGCGACGGCAGGAAAGCGCGTCCTATCCTGGTTGTCACCGCATTCTTCAAGCAACTCAGTAAGCAAATCGGCGATGACGCTTGGAAGGGCGGCGAAAAGCGGCCTTGACTTGTTTAGAAGGTTCCTGTTTCAGGAGGTAACGGAGTCTTCGCACGAAGTGTAGATTTTTGAGGAGCGGGGATCGGCCGAAGGGGGGGAAGCACGACCTCGACACGCGCTGCCGAAGGCTCCGGGGCCGCATCCGGGGAGGCTGGTATCACCAGACGACGTACGGCCGCCGCGTAAGTGCTTGGTGCAGATATGCCTAGCCGAGTAGGTGCAGGATCCGGGACAACGACCAGGGTGGCCGCCGGCGTCGACAACTGCGCATGTTGAAGCATGCGTGAGCCGAGCAAAACCTTGCTTTTCTCGCGGGCTAACGCAAAAACGGGGCAGCCTGAGTCCCCCTCTAGGGTGGGGGCCACTGCAGTCTACGCAACGAGCTCGGTTTTGACATGACGCGGCTAGGTGGTCGTGCGCACCACATCTTCTACATGCACGAGCGCGAGTGCAGCGAGTTGCCGTGTGACCAGTGCGTTGACAATTAAAGCAGACAATCAGTGACGAGGCTTCAACCGACACATCATGGTCCCTCCACACAATAAAGGCCTTATTATGGGCGTCCTCTTGAAGAGAACGTGTATCCTCGTTGACGGCACTCGCACGCTCTTTTCGTTCTTGAGCCCGGGCCTCGTGTATCCCCTTATCTTCATCGCACCGTACGGGGCGAGCTCGGATACCAGACACTCGTCAGAAAAGGCTGGGTTTACGTATTTGATGACGCCCCAAAGCTGATCCATTGTGGGACACAATCCTACCACCGGCACGCCTCGCAACGCCCTGACGGACACCAAGTCGCTTGCGGCCGAAATCGTGGGCACAGTGGCCGTTAACCCCTTGGGACCGCCTCCCAACGTTGCCGTCGGCACCAAGTCATGGAGGGCTTAAATACTTTCACCAGTTGTTCGCCCGAAAAGTCCGGGCGCCGGACCTGCTGCTGCTTGTTGGAACCTTCAGGTGCCGGAAGCGAGGAATCCTGTGACGTAAACCGCACTGTGTAGACTGGACCGGAGCCATTGTCAACCGATTCACGGAAGCGTAAAAGTTCCGCTTCAGCTTTAATCACTTGCCGTACTGATTTCTTGTTCACGACTGTCACGAAGCCGTCGTCACCAGTCGTATCACAGACTCCCCGAGAAAGTCCAGCACCGTTACGAGAATCCTCCGTATCTGAGGCAGTTCGGGCCCGTTTGAGAGTAGGCTCCTGCGCGACTGGAACTCAGTCTGCCACCGGCTGCCACAGCGGACGGTCGCATCTTCGCTCGCTCCCGGTCAATCGGTGTTGTTCGCTAACAATATCGGCTAAATTGACCGGGAAGCGCACAGACCATCGTGCTAAGCAAGTTTGTGACCCAGTGCAACCCCATCAGCACACCGCTGCTGTCATTTCGTCGAAAATTTCCCGATTTGTGGAACCGTGCATTCATCACAGTGTATCAACATCGGCGGCGGACCGACCAACCGGTTGGATACTGCCGAGTTAGAAAACCAGTGTTTTTCAGTGTTGTACAGTGTTGTGTGTGTGTGTGTGGTTAGTGCCCGGTGTATCAGTGCATCATTAGATAGGCAGATCCGGCGTTTTTGGTCACCACCAAACACCAAAAACCGCCTTGTTTCTGTCTATGGCTATTGCTAATGTGTATGTATGTATCCCTAGGGATACATATATAGCATTGTAGTAGCCGCCGCTACCGCGGCCATCTTGGATAGCCGGCCAGTTGGTCACCACGTGGCCTCGTGGCAGAGAGCGGCATTCAAGAGGGAGTGTGTTGTGGGAGAAGTTGACGTGCACATTGCACATCGACAACGTGCAGGCGCGCACCCGGACCAACGTACGGGTGACGTCTGCCCCACATTCAGGTACGAGATAACGTGCAGGGCGCGTAAGCTAACCTCACGTTCGCAAGCGTGTGTGCATATGAGCCGGCCAACGCGCACAGAGTGGTGACATACATATATATAATTATATATGTATATTAATTATACATACATATATAATTATATATGTATGTAGCGCTGTGTTGTGAACCGGCCATAAGTTAACAGCTGCGAACGAGTAACCGGCTTGCGTGTAGTAACAAGGGTGGCCTGTACAAATCGTTGCTTGTTACACACATCCCATGATCACTGTGCACTGGTAATATTATTATATTGTGTGCTACCTATATCTCACTAGATCATAGGGGGGCGGCACTGGTATTCGTTATACGCATACTATCCGCCCTGTAGAGCAATCTACTAGCAATACAATATATTAATCAGTGCTGCTACATATATACACACACGACAACCAGACACTGTGTTGATACATTGTGACAGTGTACGGTTTGGCACCGTGTGGTCAGGCTAGTTTTTTTATTTGGCTGCTACCGAGCAATAGCCAACCACGCGTATCGGGCCCCGTCGTCTACAACCCGATACGCTTCATCTACCACACCGCTTTTAACACCTACGGAACTACGGGATTTTATCCGGATTTTATCTTCGCTTCCACAGAAGACAGAAGAGCAAGATGGACTCCCGATCCATCGGGAGTAACTATGACTCTCTTACCGGCCTTGGTCCGCTGGTGCGTGACTACCACGCGTTGCGGGGACCTTCACTGGCCCACATGTAAGTTAGTCAGACGGTGTAAACTCCCTAAAGTAACTTTCCCGAGGTCACTTTTGTTGGCGCGGGAGGCAAGGCATACGATATCGGTTGGGTGGCAACGAATTTATATTGTCATCCTGTCGTGGCCCATTCGAGGGCTGTTAAGGCTATTTCGTTAATACGGGGAAAGTGTTCTGCACACGGTCCCCGGGCTACACGGTTAATGCCCCGGGCTTTAGCAACCTGGGAGTACCGTGTGGGACGCCTGCTGCCTTGGCTTAATAGGCACAAAGAAAGCGAGACACAAAGTACGGTGTAGTCTCGACCGCTGTCATCTCCGCCACTACAGCGTTGCTGCGAGAGTCACCAACTGGGCTAACCACTTCCATAGGTTGGCAGGCAACCATATCAGATGCGTCGGAGACAGAGGCCGGTCTCACAGGCGACGTGCGCGGCACGTCGAGCACACGTGCAGCGGCACCCGCAGACAACATCTCCAAATGTGACCGCATCGTGCGGCTACCCTCCGCCGCCATGGCAGAGAGCGCCGCCAGCGCTGCAGACGAGGACGGCGTAGCAGACACCAGCCCTCGGAGGTGACCGCTCGAACCACTGCTCCCACCGTCTGCATCCACATCGCCGTCCATCAGGACGTTCGGTCGGGAAAGCCGAAGGGTTCGAAAACCAGGAAGGAACCCGGAAAGTTACACAGAGTATACCGCACCGGGCACTTGAACACGAAGAGAAGCGCTCGCACAAAGTTTGTCCGGAAAAACTCGTCAAAACTACTAAAACGAGAGGAATATTCACAGAGCTTCACAAGCAGGACACAACCGTTTGTCGCCGTAGCAGACGACGAGAGAAAATTAATAATAATAATAATAATAATAATAATATAACGGCACCATTAGGCCCATAGCATGCGGCATCCCCTTGCGGATGCCGCAAGGTGTCACCGCACTCAGTTGTCAGTGACATTCTCAATGTTTTATGGTCCGCAGACGAAAGAGGACTGAAGCAGGACAAAATGTTCAGAACCATAGAAAAACATCTTGGCCTGATCGAAGAGAGTTGATCAGGCGGACCTGGAAATTCTAGGTGCCCCGATTGGAGCTCGAAGAATTCTTGAGACGATAACAGTTAAGCGCAACGCGCTTTTGCGGATCAAACCCCGCCTCATCGCACTGCGCCCGCAGGCAGCTCTTTGTCTCTGGAGATATAGCTTAGGCTCGCTAAGGCTGAATTACATCTTGCGGACCTCCCTAGCGAGCAACGAACGGGCCGGCCTGCAGGACTTCGACGACACCGCAAGGGAAATTCTAGGCGAAGTTCTGAACGTCACTCTGACTGACCATACCTGGCAAAGGGCAACCCTTCCCCTTAGGGAAGGAGGGCTTGGCATCAGGTCCGTGACCTGGGAGGAGCACCCTACACCGCATACGCTTGACGGTTATAGGTGCAACATTGTGGGTCGAAATTTTCTCGATCGCATGCAATCCTCCACGGAGAGAGCGGTTTTTATAGCCGCCCGAGACACCTTTAGTAGCGGATACCTAAGGGCTCTACCCTCGCCGCAGCTGGGCACCGTGCTGGACAATACCTACTTCCGCATGATGACAGCGCTCCGAATTGGAGTTACCATATGCGAACCATACACCTGCCCAGCCTGTGGGACGCCTGTAGAGAGTAACGGCCTTCACGCCCTGAGCTGCATCAAAAGCCAAAGAAGAGCAGCTAGGCACGCGGAACTTAACTTGATCATAAGGAGAGCCCTGCGTCGTGCAGGCATACTGAGTATCGAGAAAAAAGACGAAGTTACAGGGACTTAGAACCCAGATACCACGTCGTGCTTATCGCTATGGAAACACTAGGTCCCGCTAGTAAACCACAAGGAGATTCATTCAAAAGCTTGGCGAGCGGATACAGGAGAACACAGGCGACCGACGAGAGAGCGAGTTCCTGCGGCAGTTGCTCTCGCTGGCGGTGTGCAGAGGTAACGCTGCCTGTATAATCTGGCCAATGTTTTGAGAGGAAGAGACTGCCACCGAGAGATTTAATTATATATTAATACATGTTCAGACCTCACAATTGTATGATCAGCAATAAACAACAATAATAATAATAATAATAATAATAATAATAATAATAATAATAATAATAATAATAAGAGCACACCAAAGTACTGGTGGGCTGCGGAGATCGGACACCTAAGGAAGAGGCGCCTTCGAGAGCGGCGCCTTTTATGCGCGCCCGGAGGCGTGCACCCGAGGGTGGGAATGCCCTATACCATGGCGCCGAGTACAAGAGGCTGCAAGGAACGCTCTGAGAGAGCCTTTCTCGAAGAACTGGAAGACGATCCCTGGGGCCGCCCATTTAAGATGGTGAGGGGGTGCCCGCCTTTTAAACGGAGAGTGGACCTTACGCCAGATGAGGCCCAGGAGGCAATATCAGTCCTCTTCCCAAAACATCCTCCCTTTGACCGCGCCCCTTACCTGGAGGCTTCAGGGTCGGAAAAACAGGATCCTCCAGGATTCACCTAGCAAGAGGTGTACGAAGTGGCGGCACGCCTCAAGGAGGGAAAGGCACCAGGCCCCGACGGCGTTCCAGTCTTCGCGGTCAAGCTGCTAATGACGGAATTCCCAGAAGCAGTAGCCGCCGTTAGTAGTAGCCGTTCCCTGGCTAAATCATTCGAGTCCATCGTGTAGGCACGCCTTCGGGACTTCGCGGAGGGGAGCGACCTGCTGTCCGACGCCCAATACGGATTCCGCAAGGGCTACTCAACCATCGGGATGGGACTTGTTCCTCGCGATTTTACTGAACGTCAAGAATGCTTTTAACAGCCTACCGTGGAAAGTCATTCTAGAGACTCTCCACAGAAAAAAGGTTCCCTTTTATTTTCGGAAGCTTTTATCGAATTATCTACATGACAGGACAATCCAGTCCCACGGGTCCGTTTGTAACATGACTGCAGGGGTGCCACAGGGATCCATACTTGGCCCACTGCTATGGATTATAACCTATGACGACGTGCTGCGGCTGAGGGATCTTCCCCCCGGCGTCAACCTCCTTGCTTACGCTGACGACCTCGCCCGCTGGATGCAAGAAGCAAAGTTCGCTCTAGCCCCAGCCAAAAGCAAGGCGATACTCTTGGTGGGCCGAAGAACATGCCCCGACCTTCACCTCCGCCTAGATGCTCAGGAGATCGCACTCGTCAACCACGTACCTCGGGGTTACTTTTGACAGGGGTTTCCGCGGTACCGAACACGTGCGGCAAGTGACGAAAAAAGCAACGAAGACAGCCAATGACTTCGCACGTATCATGCGCAACACATATGGTCCACGGCTGCTAAGAAGACGAATGAGCACACGGTGCTTAGGTGTCCGTCATGGGCAAAGCAACGCGCAAGCCTAACGGAGTTTCTAAGTAACAACCGAGCTCTTAACTTACACGACCTTACTACGAAAATGACGGAATTAATATCTGGCTGGAACAAAGTGACCCAAGCTTTTAGGAACATACTGCAAGAGAAGACAAGGGCCTCCCTCCGAGTCCGCTCGCGCCTCCCCGAGGCTCCCGGGGAACCCTCCCTGAGACTCCCAGGGAACACATCCGCCAGGAGCAGTAGACTCGCCCTCCCTGACTGTTTGATGTTATGCGCAAGCAGTTTCCAGTCAGCGTGGGAGACTGTTTTTTAGTGGGTTGAAGTCCCACACAACCGGCCCGCACTTGCGGGAAGCTCCCTTGCTGCGGTGCCCGCGTGTGCAACCGCATTTTCCAGTTAGTTCTCTAAAAAAAGTAATAGTAATAGTAGTGATGACGTCAGCGGGGTGAGTTACGTTCCGTCGAGCTCCCGGAAAAGTACTAAAAACCTAGGTTTTTTTGTGGAAATGTTGGGGCTGCTATTGCGTAACCGACTCATCTTGACCAAGAGAGCAACTACGTGCGCATGTATAGAGTTTAAACGTGAGAAAGTGATAAATTTGTATGATCCAGCATCCAGGTGAGCGGTAGTCGCCGACGGCGTTCGAATTCGAACGTGAACAACCAAAAGTAAACAATGAACTAGAAACTAAAAACTAGTGAAATTACGCGTCGCGTAATTAGTTCGGCCAAGCCACCAGGATTCCGAGAAGGTACGGATAACCTCGAATAAGCGACTACACAGCCTATTCTCGCGCCCTGAAGGCGGAGGGAGAGAGAACGTGTTAAGGAAGGAGAATGAAGTGGGGGCTTAACAGCAACAGTATCGGACAGATCTTCTTAAGGGAAGACTGGGGAGGGGTTGAACACCCCCTAGTGCACGTAATAACTAAGTTATAGATTTTAGTTACAAAATGTGCATTTTGAGAACCCATCACCGACGAGGAGAGTGAGGTGGTGTAAAAGTGATTTCGGCTGTTATACCATAAACGTTGAATAGCCCGTTTCAAGACACGTCGGAAGAAGCGTTGAACGTTTGGAGTAAATAAATACCGAGAACGGTTTTTTCCTTCAAAAATACTTCAAAAACAGCTGACAGATCCCCATAGACATACAGGAAAGCAGCGGACCGCAACATGGAAGTAGCGATGGACGAAGACGAGGAAGAACCAAGCAATGCAAAAAGTCCACCCGCGCAAAAAGGACTCTTGAGGCCCCCCTGCTACAGGTAAGCTCGGCGCCAAATACCGCGGAGAAGCGGAAGAAGCTGACGAAACGAAAAGACGAGCAAAGAAGCGCAAGACGGACAATGAAGAGGAGACAACATGAGACGCTGAAACGGAAGAGATTCGTAAGCTGGCCTTAGGTCTGAAAGCCCTTCTGCCTAACAACATGAATTTAGAGATTAAGGACGGAATCACAACTATTCTAAACAAAGTGAAGAAGCTGCAACCTGGTCACCAAGAGTATCATAATCAGCAAAGACGTAAGGGCGATATTGATGAGGAAAGGCTGCCAAAAAGATCTGGCATTGATAGAGAGGTAAGCAGCACAGTTCCCGGATACTAGGGTACTCAAAAAACGCAAGGTAGGTTTTTCCGGCATGTTTGGTAGATTGGGGCAAGGGAATACTGAACTCAAATGAGATAGTAGATTCAGAGACGAGTGATCTCGACCCAAGGATACTCGCGATTGGCATGATGAAGGAGTCTGACAGCGCAGAAGACCTAATAGAGGCCATTGCACAACTGTGTGGCATGCTTCACAAGCAGAGCGGGTAAAAAATGGGTGTTCCATAAAGAAGATTGCTTTCCCGGATGAGCTAACGCGGACAGCGAGACAAGTAGTAGAATGCCAACAGGCAAATATCTCCATTCAGGCAGATATATTCGCGCGAGCCAAGCCAAGGTAGAAAAAAAGCAAAAGGCAGAGAACGGGAGAAAAAAGGCTAAAATAAGTACAGTGGTAGTGACAAAGCATCAGGAAAAATCCTTTGCCGAGACCCTTAAAGAGCTTAGAGAAACAGTCAACCCGGAAAGCTCGGAAAATGAAACAAGGAAAATATACGAACTAGAAAACGGAAGCCTCAAAATCGAAATGCAGGAAAAGACAAAGGGAGGCCGGCACGCATTCCTAGCAAGTATAAAAAAAACAAGACGAGCCTGTATGCACAGCTAAAAACACACTGTATGAAGTTAACAATCGAAGATCTTGACGAAGTCGCGACCTCCGAGGAGATTCGGAAAGCGGTGAAGGACACACCTGAAGGACAGCGACTCAATCATGGCCGAAGGACCGAAAAAAGGCAAATATGGTAGATACACCGGCATTTACCTAAACAGGCAGGATGGGTTGGATCTCGGGAACAAGGGAAGGCTGACGGTAGGCTGGATACAGTGCAGAGTATCCAAGTGGCTTGATCTCCCTCGCCGATATAAATGTTAGAAAATCGGAAGCAGCAGACTGCAAGAAACCTAAAGTTGAAGTAAGAATAATTCACAAATGTGGGCAAGATGCAATATAGCCGGGCATATAGCAAAGAACTGCACGGAGAACGAGAGGCAATGCTACGCATGCCAAAAAAAGGGCACTCAGCAAACTCAATGTCATGCCCAGCGTTCAGAAAAGGAATCGAGATGCTGCGGATGCAGGCGAAGACGAACCAAAAGGGGAGCCCCGATCGCACTCTCACGGGATCAGACGATCACCGGGGTAGCCAACGGAGAAGGATAGAAAATCCAAGGTCGGAGAGGGGCCGCCAGGAGCCGAGACTGAGAAGAAAAAACTAGAAATGACTAGGAAGATCAAAGTAATACAAATCAACGTGGCGCGATGGTGGAGGGCTCACGACATGCTAGGGGTGACGAAAGAGCGAAAAAAAAGCGGATATCCTGTTTTTCAGCGAGCCAACTAAAAATGGCTTGCTCGTAGGAGAGGGAGTGGCTGCCTTATTGACAAAAAAGGTGACGCTGCCCTCTGGGTTGATCCAAGGCTCCCCGTAAAGGCAGAAGGATCTGGAGAAGGATGGGTCTAGGTTGAACTCGAAGTGGGACCCGTAGCATTTAGTTGCTATATATCCCCGAACTCAGGGGGGCAGGCTTTTACAAGATTCTTGGACAGCCTGGGCAAAAAGATAGACAAACAAGAAAAGCGAAACAAAATAATTTTGGTGCGAGGAGACTTCAATTCGGTGGCACGAGAATGGGGTAGTTGAGAGACTAACTCGAGAGGAAGAGAGATGCTGGAGTGACTAGCCGAACATAGACATGGTCCTCTACAGCGATGGGCTGGAACCAACATCCGTTTGAGGGGGCCAGGCCTCCTTTATAGACCTCATTTTTGGGACCGAGCACACGGTGGAACAGCTTCGAAACTGGAGAGTCCTGGAGGAAGATACCCACAGTGATAATGCGTTCATAGGGTTTGAGTACGGGAAGGAACGTGACTAGCAGAAACGAAACAGCAGCGCAACTAAGTTAGATTTGGAGAAACTTCGGGAGAAAGCCAGAGCAAGGAGCCAAATGCTCTTAATAAAACGACAGGAAACCTATCCAGAGGCGGTAACGGCAATGATGCAAGACGTCTGTAGACTGGCGTCTACCGGAAGAGGGGGGATACCACACAAAAATCCCCCAAAATACTGGTGGACACCAGAAGTTTCAACTACCAGGAGATCGTGTACTAAGGCAATAGGGAAGAAAGGAAGAAGCACCAAAGAGGCGTGGGAGAGACTTAAAGATGCGAGGAAGAAGCTTAGAAGGGCAATTAATAAGAGCAGAAGTGATGCCTGAAAAGAGCTCGGCAAGAAGGTGGAAGATTATGAATGGGGCAACCCTACAAGATGGTCATGGACTAGCTTAGGAAGCCTACGCTGGCACTGCCAAAAGACCTGGTTGAAGCGTCAGTGAGGAGGCTCTTCCCGACTCATGCCGAACCCAACTGTCTGGTGGGAACCGGGAGCGGGGAGGTAATTCCCTTAACCTCATCCGAGGCGAGATCATAAAGGCGATGATTGAGCACCTTTTGAAAGAAAAAGCGTCTAGGCCAGACGGAATTCCTGCGGAGGCCATTAAAATTCTTATGCAAGAGAAACCAGAGGTCTTAAAGAGAATCGCAGACAAGATTTGGACCGAAGGACAGTACCCGAAGGAGTGGAAGAAAGCCATCTTGCCCCTCATCAGGAAACTAGGGAAGCCTCACGCGAACCCAGGGGGATACCGACCAATCGCGATTGAAAGAGCTTTACAAGAGGCCCAATAACAGAAGGAGAAAAAACAGTGGTCCAGAGAATTGTGTTATGTCGTCTTACTAGACGTACGGGACGCCTTCAACTCACTGCCCTGGCAAATTATCATAGACGTCATGAGGGATATTCAGATTTCGAAGTACCTCCAAAGACTGGTTGCTTCATACTTAAAGGACAGAGTAGTAATTTACGGAGAAAAGGAGTTTCCTATGTACGCTAGGGTTCTCCAGGGGTCCACCCTTGGCTCGCTTCTCTGGAACATAGCATACAACGGAGTGTTGAACTTAGCCGCTCGGGAACACAGCTCGGGACCCGTGCCTCCTATAGTGGAGGGCCCAGCAAGCGCTGAACCAGGTGGAAAGGTGGATGCAACAGGCCGAGTTGGAATTAGCACCGGAGAAAAGCGATTGGTTGTAAACAACCTAGCCAACATTTTGGCGAGAGCCAGAGGTGCATCTGAGGGCAAGCGACGGCTCCTCGCGAGAGTGGCCGAGTCCATAGCCCTTTACGCTGCGCCAGTCTAAGACCCATCACGATGAAAAATAAACGAAACCGCGTTAAGCTATTGAAAACACAGAGAAAGATGGCGATAAGGGTAACAAGAGCATACAGGACAGTAGAGACCATGAAGAAGGCCTCAGCCGAGGAAAGCAAGAAAGCCGGCAAGAAACTCTTCGAAAATGGCAGCGGGAATGGGGCAACATGCCAGGCAATGCTCCGGAAACGTGGACCAGGCACCTCATCCCGGACATGAAGGGGCGTAACATGCGAGACGGGAGAGGTGGACGACGTTACTCATACAGTCTGCTTCTGCCCATCCCTTGAAGAATAACGAACATCGGCGAACATCTTCCACAACGGGACCTAAGCTGATAGCAAAGATGTGCGAGGACAAGAAAATGTGGTTACGGCGAGCACAGATGATCGAGAAGATCATGCAGAAGAAAGTTGACCTGGAGTATGAAAGGAAACGGAGGGAGAGCGAGAGAGAGGGAGCTGACCATCAAACCTACAACTACACCAAAAACCGCGAAGCAAGGTGCAAAACATTTCCGCTGGTTTTCAAATTTGCTGTGCCACAAGTGTGGTCGGTCCAATAAAAAAAAATAGCAATAGTAAAAGTAATAGTAATAGTTTTTTTTTATAGGACTGCCTTCTCCGGACGGCAAATTTATTTAAGTTCAATAAGTATTCATTGAGCTTGAAATTTGTATTAATACATAAATTTAAATAATAATAATAATAATAATAATAATAATAATAATAATAATAATAATAATAATAATAATAATAATAATAATAATAATAATAATAATAATAATAATAATAATAATAATAATAATAATAATAATAATAATAATAATAATAATAATAATAATAATTTTAAACTAAACTTTTTTTTCGCCGTTTGATGCGGTGGAGTACGGTCGTGTTTCGTGTTGGCTCCCGTAAAATCGATTACTACGAGGGGCTTGACTGTGATCTTTGTAGTGATAATTGTATCATTCAGAGTTTGTATAGTGAGTGTTCGAACGGTGCATCGCATACGCCCGGAGGTACTCTGGCTACTTCTCAGAGAGTTCCGATTCCTTCCGGGCTCTCTGACAACTGTGTTCGATTTTGACAACTGTGTTCGATTTGCCAACGTCATCGCTAGCCGTAAGCCTGTGCCTAACTTACGGCCGGCGGTCGATACGGTTTAGAAGCAGAGCAGCCTGTGCAGTCGTCGTAGCCTAGTGGTAGCGTCATCGACTGCCAGTTGTTGAGCCCCGGTTTAACTCCCGGGAGTGGCAAATATTTTTTAGGTGTTTTTTTTGGGCGTTTATTTGTTCCAAGGCATTGGACACCTAGGACGATGCCGGCCGAGTCCAGTGGCAATAAGCCGCCTAGTAGTTTGGCTATCTCCAATCTCAGGAGCGCAATAGTCAAAGATACACCAGTCGCCGTAGAAGCTGATGTCTCGAAGCCGGCTGAGAAGAGGGCCTGCAGCGCATCGCCTGGTGTATCACAAGTTGAACCAACTACAGGTGCCAGAACTTCGGAAATCCTAGACGGAGCTATAAAACCAGGGTGTAAGCGAATGAAGGGTTCCTCAGTTGAGTGCGATGAACATGACGAATCATTTACGCTAGATGTGTCCAAGCGTGAGCAGAAGGTTAAATCTCGTGAGCAACGTCAGTTAGACAGGCTGAGAACGGAGGTCAATTCAACGCCATTAAAGTAGTCAAACGCAGAAAGACCACTGAATATCCAACTTCCAACGAGTTTGCTGACGGCACATTGCTTCAGTTATGTAAGGCTATTAATTCTAATTGCCCTGACTGCAACATATCAAGCAGTAAGACCGCCATATCTGTATGGGTCAACACAGAAAACGCGGCTAGAAAACTGACGCAGCTTTTTGCAATAAGATCGATACCCGTCACGGTAACCTGTTCAGCTCTAACGTCATTCAAGGCGAGAATTCAAGGCGTGGATGTTGCGTTCACAGACGACGAGATATGCCAAGAACTAGCAGATTATGATGTGGTGCACGCTCGACGTTTATTCCGGACAGGTCACACTGGCAAGACCCTACTTAGCACGGTGATCTTGACCTTTGACCGTCAACCGCCTGTGTCTGTCTTCCTGGGATACAAAACCCACTCCGTCGTTCTTGAGCCCGATCAACCGAAATTATGCTACAATTGTCAACGAGTGGGACATCTAGCGGACAGGTGCACCTATCGCAAGGCCTGCAAAAAATGCGGAGGTGGAGATCACCTCGCTTCAACTTGCACGAAACAGTCGAGGTGTGTTAAGCTGCTGTCGTGGAAGACGTGCAACCCGGTGGTTCCGGCAAAGATAAGGCTTCGTACGCTGCTGTCCTTAGGGGCATTTCTACCACACAGGAAAGCTCCTCACCGCAGCTGCTTTTTCCCAATCCACGACCGCTACCAAGGCCCAAACGGAAGCGAACCAACACATACAGGAGTTGTCAAGCTCGGCCGCGGTATAGCGCTAAACTCACCACAAAGAGACAGACCCGTAACAAGACGTCTCGCAGAGATGTTGGGGGCGCCTTAACAGACGTCGCTCGGATGTTAGAGGGTGTCAGCCCTGATCTGGCATCAACTTTGACAACAATCGCGGAATCTCTGAAACATTTATTGGCTCTCCTTCCACTCGCAGAGAAGCTTAAAGCCTTTACATCATAATGCCAGAGAATAATAACCCAAGCGTAACTGAGGCCGCACATACCTCTCCATTCTTGAATAACTCCAACAGGGCTACATGCCCGATTTGCAAAGGTGTTTTCACGAAAAGGGGTCTTGCCAGACACATATCAGCCAGGCATGCTGACGCCGCCAACAGGCCGTTCACAGCCCATCGGGCCTCGACGGAAGAAATTGTTATAGACATTCTACTCGTCGACATTCAGGCAAACATGCGCCAAGCCAAACTGCTACGCATTTTACCAAAATCTATAAGGCCTACTGTTGCAGAGGAGCTTACTAACGTCTTCTCAAACGTCGCCAAGGACAACGACTTCTCCGCCTGGTACTCTTTGTTCTCCTTCGCTCCGGTCGTGCTGCGACTTCCTCGAGCGGACGGTCACTGTCTGTCGTGATAAGGAAGAACTTATGCGGATTTTCAGCGGGAAAAGGGCTTAGGGACGTGACGGACGAGGGTCGGGATTCGGGGAAAGCTTACCTTGACGACAACCTCTTCGGACGGGTGAAAGCAAGCTGTCGGAAGGCGATATCTCAGGTGCAGCTAGATTGGTGAGCTCCGAGGATATTCTAGCGCCAGTGAACGAAAATACGGAAGCACTCCGCTCCGAACAACCACAGGCTCCCCGGAACCACACCCCCGGCGGTTACACTGCCATCTTCAACCTCGCGCGACGAGATACTGAACGCCATGAAGACCTTCAGTCCGAGTTCAGCTGCCGGCCTGGATTTTATGAGACCCCGTCTACTTCAGGACCTACTGTCTGGTGCACTGGGCTAGCTGACGCCATTGCCAAAGTAGTTGATGTGCTCAGATGGGGCTCGCCCCCATCCTGTTTTATACTACTTTTCTTCGGAGCACGGATGTTTGCACTAAAGAAAAAAGATGGATCACTACGCCATATCGCCCTGTTCCTCGGTCGTTCGCCGATTGGCAGCCAAAATCAGCTGTCAAGATAATAAAGATGCTATTTTAGCAGCTCTTGGCGATCACCAGCTAGGATTCGCTACCCCTGACGGTACAGAGGTAGCAGTACACTGTGGCTGTACATTTCTGCAATCGCGCAAAGTACCGACGGTGATGGTAAAACTGGATTTCCAAAACGCTTTTAATAGCGTTCGACGAGACCATCTACTCCAATCCGTCAAGTCGTGGGTTCCCTTACTGTTTCACCAGACGAATCTGGCTTACGGTCAGTCATCACATCTGGTCATGCCCCATAACACGATGCTATCGCAAACAGGTCTTCAGCAGCGCGACCCCCTAGGTCCTCCACTTTTCTGTCTGTGTATCAAGGATATGGTGGATACACTGCGATCCCCCTTAAAGCCTGGTACTTGGATGACGGCGTTCTAGGCGGAGACTTCCCGACAGTACTAGACGATATTCAAAACGTCATTGACTTTGGTGTGATTAGTGGCCTAAATCTGAACCCGCGCAAATGTGAAGTCTATGTTACGGATCATAACGGAATTGAACCATTACATTTAACGGACCTCTTTAGCCTACTCCCTGGCCGTCGCGTTGCTGACAAAGCTGACCTGGAGCTGTTAGGTGTGCCCTTGCTGCCGGATGGGATACCAAAAGCACTAGCCACCCGGAAAGACAAACTGAACTTCGCCACAGGAAGAGTATCCCAATTGGGGGCCCACTGCGGTCTGTTTCTCCTTAGATCTTGCTTTTCAGCCACGAAGTTAACACACCTAGTTAGAGGTTGCAATTTATCATGAACTTTTACAGCCTTTTAATGATCTTAGCTTAGACATTTTAGAGAAGATACTAAATCTTCAGCTTACCGCTGTGGCAAGGGATCAGGTAATGCTTCCGATCTCTCTAGGCGGCTTAGGTATGCCGGACGCGGTCATGATGGCTGGAGCCACGATCGTGTCATCATTGACTTAGGCTTCGGAGAGGGTTAGGGCTTTATTGGATAAGGATGGATGGGAAGCTGATAACGCTGAACTACAAAAGCTGACCGACAGATTGTTGTCTTTGTTTAACTCCCCTCCCGATGAAAGAACTAAACAGAACAGTTGGACAGACCATCTGCAAGAAAAGCGATTAACAAGCCTGATAGAGCCCCCACCGTGGCTGACAAAGCTAGGCTTCAAGCCGTTAGTAGTCAAGGGGCTGGAGCCTGGTTACATGCCCTACCCTGTCCACGAATGGGGACGCTTTTAATTGATGAGACGACCCGCATCAGCACAGGATTGCGGCTTGGTGTCGACCTAGTTGTCCCTCACCGATGTCGTTGTGGTTACCTTGTAGACGCTTTGGCGCATCATGGCTTATCATGCGCCTTAAGTGCAGGCCGAATAGCACGCCGCTCGGCAGCACTAAGATCTGCTGGCTTTCCGTGCGTACTAGAACCTCGGGGTCTATCCAGAGATGACGGAAAAAGGCCTGACGGTCTTACTCTAACCCTCTTTGAGCGTGGTCGCATGCTTGTTTGGGACGCAACTGTAACCGACTCATTGGCCCCTTCGATGGTCGGTTCATGCGTCGAGGTTAGCAGAGGCTAACAAATGTATAAAATACTCAGGCGTTAGTTATCCGCAACAATTTTGTCCGTTGGCTTATAAAACAATGGGAGGACCAGGCCCGCTTACGTTGAAGTTGAGTCAGCGCATGGGTAGAAGCCTTAACCTCTTCACGGGAGACTCAAGAGCATCGGAATTTTTGCGTCAGAGACTGTCGCTTGACATCCAACGAGAAAACGCAGCATCTGTTCGGGGCACATTGTTGAACTGGGCTAATCCCAAGTTAGATAACCCGTAACCACACGTTAACGCGGAGACAATTGTTCACTCCAAAATGCTAACATAAAAAGTCACTTAATAATAATAACCGGGGGTATATATATATATATATATATATGCATTTATTCAATGTAATCAATCATTCAGGGTGGGAACATGACATTTGAGTCGCTGCGAATGTGGGCACCGTTACGGGGGGTCCAGTGTAGGGGCCAGCCATTTCTGGAGAGTGCCCCGAACCGAGGCCGCATTGCCCCGTTGCACATTTAGCGACAAGCGCTGTCTGAGAAAATCACCCGCTCGTTTGTCTCCGCAGGCTAGAATCAGGCGTTTCCCGACCTTTTGTAGCAAACCTCTAGTGGATGGACCGGGCCCGCCAAGGGTCTCGAAGGCAAAGGGATAAAACTTGTACGGGTACCCGATGTTCTGGTACTTTCTAATCTTGTTTGCCTCGGCGAGAGCCGAAGCATGACTAGCCCGGGCCGCGCCAGCACTGACCATTGAAGGGGCTAATGAGTCAGTAACTGTCGCGTCCCAAACCAGCATGCATCTGCTCTCGAACGGAGTTAAGGTCAGCCCGTCAGGTCTCTTGCCGCCCTCCCTGTCTAGCCCGACGGGTTCAAGGACGCACGGCAGACCACTGGATCGTAAAGCTCGACTGAAGGTTTCATTCAGGGCTTGGCGTCTTGCTCGCCTACCTGCGCTGACGATATAGGACAGCCCGTGGCGTCCGTCTGGCCCGACGACGTCTCCGCAGACGCAGGTATGGGTGTATACAATGTCTGTTCCCAAACGAAGTCCGTCTCATCCTCTAACAGTTTCCCGATCCGGGCACAGGGAATGGCGTGTAGCCATGCGCCCGCCGCCTTGGAGGAGACGGCGTGCAGCCTGGCCTTGTCGGCGTCCGTCGTGCATCCCGCAATGAGGTTTACGACCCTTTGCTTATATAGAGCTGTTGACCATTCTTTCTGGTGTCCAGCTGCGGCGGGCTCGTGGCCGCACAGGGCAACTGCTCTACGGCGGCTTGTTTCCACGGCTTGTTTCCAATCGGGCTTCTAAGTCTGTGAGGGCAGCCAAATCAAAGAGGGTTCTAGCCTGTTGCATAGACCTGTGTAGAGAAGCTGCCAGAGCTATCTCAGATAAGACAGTCGCATCAGGTAACCCTAGGCCACCCCAAAAAACGGGGAGTAGAGCTTGTTGGCGTGCACCCGTGGATAGACTGAGGTTCAGCAACGCCTCTACTGTAGCCAGCATGCTGTCGTTAAGTCGTTCAAGAAGTCCGGAAGCCAGTGAACAATCTGCACCTCGACACAAGTGGTTGAGACGTAGGGCCGAAAAGGAGGATCTCAGAAGAAAGAGGCCTCGATGAGAACCCACCAAGTGAATGCGTGACATCGCATCTTCTAGCTTGGCCAGCCACCTCTCGAGAGCAGCCGGAACTTCTTGCGGGAAAAGAGGTACGCCCAGCAACTCTAAATCCGTGCCGACAGTCTTGCACCCTAGGAGAGCCTCCAGCACTTCAGAGTCCGCAGCACCTCCTACAACATGGGCCTCACACTTCGCAGAGTTTAGAGCCAGGCCGCTCCGTTCAGCGAACTCGATGATTCTGTGGATGTCCCTCAGATCTGCATCGGGGCGCCACCCAGTACACCGTCGTCCAAGTACCATAAGTTAAGCGGGCACTCGAGAGAGTCAACTAACTCTTTGATAGCCAGGCAGAACAGCGGCGGGCCCAGCGGGTCGCCCTGTTGTACCCCAGTCTGCGACAATATGACATCGTGCGGCAGAAGAAGGCAGGATGGCTCCTTATAAGCAAGTTCCACCTGGTGGAACATGCTCGGGGCCCAAGCTTTCACCGCACTCAACAAATGGTCCCATTGAATACTGTTGAACGCGTTCCTGAAGTCAAGCTTGACCACAAGGGTAGCTTCAGAGCGTCGAATGCACTGCGGCCTCGCATCCTCCCGGTGTCGCAAACCCAAGCTGATGGTCACCAAGAGCACATGAGATGTCTGCCTTGCCTATAATAATATTGTGACGTTGCCGACTTTAATGTTGCGCATTCCGGAGCGAAAAGCCAAAGATACCACACGCTGCCAAATCAGTAGAAAAAATCTCGTGGGTATGCAGTAGAAGCGACTAGAAAATCTGCTTGATGAACAACCACGTAGCACCCCTAAAAACTCAGAAAAGCAGTACACTGATCATGAAAGAGCCGCCGCAGCAAAGCGCAAATTAGCAGAGACTGATGAAACATCTGCCGCATGTAGCCTTCTTTCAACCGGCTCCTTTGCGCCACTCAACAGCCACACATAGAAGAAACTGAGAAACAAGCATCCTCGTCATACGGATTCTGTCAGAGAGCGCTTAAACGATTTTGAAGCATCAGTGCCAGAGCAAGCATGCCTCGTACCAGAAAAACTTATTACTGACGCCGACCGGTCTTTTTCTCTAGCATCACGTCCAGGATTAGACGGTTTACGTCCTCGGCATCTGCTCGATATTTAATTGAATTAAATTCAAGTGCTCCTTTATTGTTTTCAAAAGGTAGATAATTATATACATAATTAGTCACGAAAATCCTGTAGTCGCTATATATATATATATATATATATATATATATATATATATATATAATGCACAATATAAAAGACATGGAAAACAATTTACTATATAATAGGTCGAAATAGTACCTTTGCGTAATATATGTAATTGTACAATACATTCTTGCCATGCGCCACCAAAAACAATTATTTTCGACGATTTGTTTTGAGTACTGTGCAGATTGTTGTTGCAATTAAAAAAATTTGAAGTCTATACGACTGAGAGATTCAAGCGTACATTTTGAAATCTGCTCTCGAGTGTCGTTCTAATATACAGTAGGTACTAAGTCGAGACTGCTACGCTTTACCTTACATGTCAATGCAACACGTCGGAGGAAATTAGACTGATTTTTTTCAATTGCATCAATATTTTTTTAACTCTAGGTATCACTAGTCCTCCTTCAGACACGGCGCATTTAAAGACCGAAATTACCATATATTTTTTGGCGCACCAATCGGAGATGAAGTCAATTGTTCTCTGTAATATCTCCCTCTCAAGTTTAAGATATTCTGCGTAGAGTTTGTGCTTTAGTATTTCGGGTATAACGTTTTTAAAGTCTAAAATGAATATACATAATAAAAGACATGATCCCTGAGGCACGCTCGAAAGACACACCCCATACTGACTAAAACTGTTGTTGACCCGCACACAAAGCCTTCGATTTGTTAGATAACTTGATATCCATAAAACAGTGTGCTTGTCTATATTTAAGTTAAGTAGTTTCTGTAAAAGTTTAAAATGGTTTGCTTTGTCAAATGCACCACAAAAATCAAAGTAAATACAATCAAATGCTTTCCTTTTTTTAATATAAATGACCCCATCTTGGACCATTTCAACTAGTTGCGTTGCTGTGGATTTGCCCTTAATAAAACCATGTTGCTGCTCGTCAATAACTCCCTCGGACTGCATGAAGTGAAATACATGATACTCAAGTAATTTTTCAAACAATGTACACGCTATTGATGACGTAATTACGGATTGTCAGAAAAAATAAGGCACAACACCATCTTCGTAGGACTAACATAAATGAATGAGAGTTGCTCAGTTGTTACATGTGCCACTTTTTTTATAAAACAATGGAGGGGAGACAGTCTGAGGTGAGGCTGCATTTAGATGGGAGTTGATTTATTTTCTTTAAGATATTATATTCCGATACAAATAAATACGGACACCTTGATAACGTTGGTGGGGAGAAAGTAGGTGATTTTGTTAGACCAGCTTAGGCCACGTAAACAGAGAAAAATAAATTTTTAAAGACATCCGCTTTGAAGTTATCATCAGTGATAACCGCATTACATGTTTTAAGTGCCGTAATATAAATGTTTTTCTTTAAACGCTTGTTATACTCATAAAGCCTAGTGATATTTTAAAACCTGCCGGTGCGTTTAGGAATCAAATCCTCGATCACAGCGTGCATCTGATACACAGAACAATTATACATATTATCTACGGTAACACATTTTAAGAGTATGTATCTTCATGGAACAAATGTCAGCTTTTCTATGATTTGATCATAATCACCCTTAAAGAAATTGTATTCTCCCTCCTCAATAAGAGGATATTTAAAATTGAATAAAAGAATAACTAAATTGCGTTATAGTCTGATGGCATCGGGGATTTAAAAACTGAAATAATTTCTATTATACCTAGATTGGTAGTAAGAACCAAATCAATCAATGTCCCCCAGGGGTCCTCGTTTAATGTTAAAAATAAGCTGGTTATGACTAGATGAATCACTTGAATTTATACTATATACTGGCAATTCCTTGTCGACTGCATCCACTGGTGGACGCGTAATGTCAATCACTTGCTGATATAAACCGTTTGATATACAAGAATATGTAAACGTCTCCATGGTATGAGAATCTAAAAGAGACACAGTTTGCCAGTCGATTCTTGTAAGGTTAAAATCCCCGATCCAGCATTCGTAGCATAAAAACGTGCCTTCCTGACTGAACATGATTTTGAAAACACGTCCAGCGCTAATGCTTCAATATCGTCCTCTAACTTGACCTCACAAAACTTAAACGTTTTTCTAACTAATACACAGACACCACTTCCACGAGACCCCGATCACACCGGAGTACTGAGTGTCTATTATCACAGCTTATATTTGTAACATGTCTTCCGCCTATACCTAACCATGTTTCGGTTATAAGCATTAAATCAAAATTATATAAGGCGGTATATGAATTGAGCAACTGAACACGATCATCCTTTCCAATCGAGCGTTCATTGAAATCTTAACATTTTAGAGCGCACGTAGCCACGGGGGGAGTGAGGGGGGGGGGGCGGAGCTGCTGAATTGAATGGGGCAATTCGTTTCGGTGGTTGAGGGAGAAAGTGATGCCAATCGTAGACCAGGTTCCGGGGCAGGGGACTGGATGGTTTCTAATGGATGATTGGAATATGGATTTATTTTCCGTTTTTGTGGAGCCATCAAATTGTTCCGAAAATAGGAACGTTGTTCAGCCACTCTACGACCGTATTTATATGATAGCTGTACAGGATCCAACTGGACGGCTATACCCGGGTGGCTGGCTATCTCATGAGAGATATGCTGAGCGACCAACCGAGCGCCATGGACTTCAATAAAATGCACTATACATCAATATGCATATTTTTGGCTTTCTTTTGAATGTAACTAAAGTCTTTAAAAATAATGGCATTTAGATTAAATTAACATCTCAATTGTTGGTGGTTGAGATGTAAATCTAATTGATGATATCCCCACACTCCTCTTCGTATCCCACTGCAATGGGAATAGAGCACACATCTAGTCGAATGCAATTTTTATGGACGAGCCTGTGACAAAATTGTTAAGCGCGCATTCAATTTCAAACCATACTTCCGAACTTCAGCTACCTTTTCGTGCAGCACTATTTGACACATCATTTAGTCCCGAATGGAGAATGACCAATTTACCTAAAACGTGGTTTTTGTAGTGCGCATAGTTGCCCCTCCATGACTAGTACGATCGTCATTCGTTTGCCATTCTTAATAGCGCTCATCAGAAATGTCTTCACATTTGACCTGCCAATCACTAGGGCGCCTCTGGGCAGTTCACGCTCCGTTGTTTCTTTAGCTGCTGCTGCGCGCCGTTTGAATTGGATATTTCTTTCTCATGTAACTCTTTTTTTTCCGATGTTGTCTCGTCGTCGATTGGTACATATTGTTTCGAAGCACTGTTAACGTTTATCTTTGTGCCGCTCGTCGCGCGTCCACTGCCTCTTCTGTGCCGCACGTTGATTTTTCGTTGTTACCATCTTCCAGTTGTCTGTTATCGTCTGCTCTCTCTCTCTGTCTCTATTTTTCTGCTTGCTTTATTTTTCCACTCTCGCTCCACCCCCACGGCTTCCCTCAGCCGTCGACAGCTGGCGCTTGCTTGTTATGACATCCACTTGCAATGCCACTTGTGCCGAGGAAAGGGAAGACGGATAGTAGAAGTTGCTTGCGGAAGGTGCCCGTATTGCTGCAGTTCGGTGATCGACTGTGGCAGGACTCTGTACAATAGCCGGATGCTACACTGGGCACACACCTGTGGGTGGCATCTTGGCTGTGGACGAGGAGTACAGAAGAAGGCCAGCTGTGTGGCGCCTTACACTCTACGGCTGTAAGGCTGTCCACTTGAATAAATATGGTCCTACATTTTTCGACATACGTTTCGTCGGTATTCTATACAACATGACATTCTTTAGATTGTCGAGAGCATTCTGAAATGCACACAAACAAGTTTTTCCAGCACTTTCACAATCGTTTGTTTTTATCACCGACGTTCTGCTGGTTCGACTTCCTTATTGATTCTTTTCTCACAATGAATGCATACAAATATCTCGCACTTAGGTTCTGCCAGACGAAACAATCCACCGCAGTAGATACATACGCTTAGGTTGAAGCCATACGCTGTTCTGATGGCGTTGAGATTTGTTGCCGCCACCGTATGGAACGGTGCGCAGCTGACGTTTCAAATTTAAAACTCATCTCCAAGGAGAGACGGGGTGTTTCTGGCAGTACACCCAACCTCGGTTGATGCATCACTTCACAAAGATATTTCAAATAACACAGTATCTCACAAAACAATGTGTCACACTTCGAACACAAATTAATTTGAATAATAACTGACTAACATTTTAAAACAAACGAGAAATTTGACTACTGCAAAGTTTAAAATACGACTCTTAAGCCAGCACCTGCAGATATCCACAAAACTGTAGCGACACGACGTAACGCTCTCACAAACGTCTTGAACACTAAATAAAATTATAAAATGCACTAAAACTGATAAAATCGCCAAACATCGATTAGAGCAGTCTGCGGCTATGCACACCGGTCGAAACCGAAACGGGAACTTGAACTATGCTCGACCGCACAGTACCATCATCTGAGAGGCTGGTGGAAGAACTCTGTATTCTTGTTGGTCCAACCTTGGATGGTAATTTGCCAGTTTTCTGCATTCATATTTTCTACGGGGCCAATCTGACAATGCTAAAGAAAAAAGACGGCTCTATTAGACATGTAGCATGTGGCCTTACAACCAGAAGGCTTGTTGCTAAAGTAGCCATTACCATCACTAGAACAACTATTATGACAACAATTTCACCAAGCCGGATAGGCGGCGCAGAAGCGGCAGTCCACGCAGTACGAGCATTTGTTGAAGCAAAAGGCCCAGTACGGGTCCCGGTTAAATTGAATTCTCGCAAAGCCTTCAATACCATACGACGCGATGTAGTGCTTGATGAAGTGAGACTCAAAGTGCCACAACTTCTACCGCTAGGTTGGCAAAGCTTCAAGGAACTAACCCTGCTGTCCTGGGATGAAAAAGCACCAATATTATTAGCTAGAGGAGTGCAACAAAGCGATCCACTTGGACCTGCCTTATTCAGCCTCGGGGTATCCAGCTTGGTAGTACGCATGCAGAGCCTTCTTAACGTTTGGTACCTAGATGACATATATAGAAAATATTGTGATGAGTTATTAATCATTTACAATACGTTTGCACACTCGGCAGTGCTCGCCTTAATAAAAATCGTGGTGAAAAGTGTCACGTGAGATTAAGAATCAGCTGTCCGTGTCCTTGCTTGATGGCAGCCCCCGCTCTTATGGACTCGGTGCGAGCAATATATCCTCCAAGGGTTCCTTGCAACGTTAAGACGGTAAGATCCATAAGATTCCTATTCGTGACGCCGAGCCCCAAGAGCGTACTCGCAGATTCGGAGCCCCATACACCACTCATAGAGATAGTGATAGATCCGAATCTCGGTCGACGGAATACTCGCTCACGAACCATTTCATGACCCCTCGCAAAGAAGACGCACCACGCGATCACAGGCGTCGTCATGTCTTTTTATTGTTTGTTTGTGTGTTGTATCGCACATCTGAGCGACATGAGCCAACGTCTCAGGCGCATGACACTCGTGCCTACAACGTTTGTTGTAGCCCGGGCGTTCCTTGGCCAATCTGGCACGCGTTAGTAGTGCGTTGGTCCTGAGCTTTAGTAGGTTTAAATACTCTTTACCAGATAGGTGCACCATACCCTTAATCCAGTAATGTACAAATGGCATTTCGTGTGCTTTTTTAAAATGTGCCCCATCCAACGTGTTGTGTAGTAGTTGAGACCAGCAATCGGTCTCTTGTGTAGCGATTTCAAGCGTTCGCAAAGAAGTACATTTAAAATAGCCTTAACAGCCCTCGAATGGGCCACGAGAAATATAAATTCGTTGCCACTTAATCGATATCGTATGGCTTGCCTCCCGCGCCAACAAAAGTGACCTCGAGAAAGTTATACAGTCTGACCAACTTTCTATTGGCGCGTGAAGGTCACCGCAGCACGCGTAACTCGCGTGCCAGCGGACCAACGCTGCAAAGAGAGTCATAGTTACTCACTTGTTTTCGCAAGGTCTTTTTTGAAGTGCTCGGCGGTTAGCATTCATTGGACCGCAATGTGCGTGAAGTGTTGTAGTGCTATCAGGCGGGAGAGGCGGAGTCTGGGGGATGGATGTTTGGAGGCAGGGGATGTCCAGACCGCCGTGTGCTGTGTGCGTGTACAGGTAAGCGTTCGGCACCAAGTTTACGAGCTTAAGCCATTTCGACTTAACAACCTTTCTGATCTCTTTATCTAGGTCGCTAAGGAGTGCGTAAGATGGTCTGGGACCAGAGACCAGTTTATATAGGAGGCGGGGAATGAGAAAGTGTTTCAAAAATATGAGTATTTGATGGGGTTTAAGGAGAGCTATCGTGAGTCTGTTAGAGTAAATTAAGGACTATATCCTTGGTGGAGTCAACTCTGCCATTGCTTAAAGTCGACTCCCAGATATCTCCATCGATCGCTCAGTCGTTTAGCTGGCAATTGCCGCTCTCCAACGTTAAATTCTGGTACGTTATTATTAAAACCTTTACCCTCTTTTTTATTAAATAGGTGGGAGATAGTAAAGCTTTTATTAGTAGTAATTTTAAGGCCTCGGAATTTCAAAAGGGGGACCGCAATGTTGAGGAGCCGTTGGAGAGTAGATTTCGTGGAGGCTAGGAGGACGAGATCATTCGCAAAGGCTAAGCCAATATGGCGGAAGCACTTTAGTCGTTGGACTAGTCCCTGAAGGGACGCCAGCAGGCGGGTTTCTCAGGCTACTCACTAAGGTGGTACTGAAAGCAAAGGCGGAGCTAAAGGAAAAGAGGTTTACCCTTCAGGTGCCTGAAGAGTACCAAACTGACGGCACACGAAGGGCCCTTGAGGCCGTCTGCCGCCGAGTGGGCTGTGACGCCGAGTTAATCACTCCGAAAACTCCCACAGATGGGTCAATAAAGCCTGGTGGTGCTGGGCCTTCTGTGGTTCAAAGCACTATCAGGATAAAGACCGCTGAGGGGAAGACTATCGAAGAGACCCTACAGAGCGTCCGGCCCCTCGTTTAGCCGGGAGTGACGGGCATGAAGGTTGGCGGGGTCTTCAAAACCAAAAAAGGGGACTTGGTTATAAAGGTCTGGGAGAGCAAGGTCGGTGCCGGGAGCTCTTTCGCCGACATTCTCTGGAACAGCTTCAACCTGGAGGTTGACCGGAGGGTAGGCGGGGTCCCCAAGACCATTGTTCTTCGGAACATTGACCCCTTCGCCGACAAAAAGCAGATAGCACCAACGCTACGGCAGGCGTTGGGGCTGTCCGAGGACACCCCCCTTCGCACTGAAGATACCCGCGTGGGGAAAAATGGCTATTGGCAGCGTCTGGCAACGCTGCCAGCAGCTGCAGCTGCCAGGTTATTGTCCAGACGGAGCATCACTATTGGAGGCTTCGTTTGCAGACCTGAGGAATGAGTCTCCGTGCCCATGTGCTACAATTGCCGGGGTGCGGGACACATGGTAAAGGACTGCAAAGAGCCAAAGGTGGACGCCAAGCAATGTTATCAGTGTGGAAACGAAGGTAATCTCGCGAGGGCATGCGACAACCCCAAATCTCACTGTCACGTCTGTGATAAAGAGGGGCACTCTGCGGCCTCAACGGCCTGTCCGGCGTTCGCTAAAGCTCTGCAGGAGCGACGCGAGGCTGTAAAGCAGAAGGCCATACAGCGGACAGAAGAGGAGAGAAAGAGCATAGAAGAAAGGGAGAACGAGCTGGCTAAGAAGAAGCGGAAACTGAAGACCGGGGTGTCAACAGTCGACGAGGACGGTTTTAAGGCGCCTAGGAACTAGAAAGAAAAACAGCCAGGAGGCAACAGGTTAGTTCCGAGGGTGTCGAGAGAGGGGCAGGTAACAATCACAATGATTAGGGTCATACAGGTCAACCTGAAACGATGTAGGGCAGCCCACGCCCTACTGGACCAAACAATTCAGCTTGCTCTAGTATCGGAACCGAACAAAGGCATTGCACTCCGGAAGGGTGTTATCAGCCTTGATACGGGAAATGACTTAGGCACCTGGTGGACGGGGAATAAAAGGCATTTATCGGCTAGAAGTCGGGGTTCCGGTTTAGGGTTTGCATGGGTAGAAATAGAAGGGCTAGAGGTTTTCTATTCTTGCTATTTTTCACCAAATAGGGAACTTGGGGATTTTAATGTGTTTCTCGATAGTCTGGGGCAGAGCCTACGCGTTCATACGGGAAAGGGAATCGTCCTCACCGGAGACTTCAACTCAGCCAGCGTCGGGTGGGGTAGCAAAATCACAAATGATAGGGGCCAATTACTAGAAGAATGGATGGCAGAAAATGGGTTGCTTTTAGTAAACGACGGGAAAGTACTCACATTCTCGCGGGGAAACCCGAATACTTTCGTGGACCTCACAATGGCAAATGACATAGCCTTCCCAAAGATATCGGGTTGGCAGATTGATGAGGAGGAAAACGGAAGTGACCACAGATACATCCTGTTTGAGGTCGCTACCCCTCCTGAGCCAGGTGCCACTCCGCGCAGACGCTGGCATATGCGCAAGCTAAACCAGCGGGTTCTGGCGCAGAAGATTGACGAGTGCTGTCGACAGCTGTCAGAGGAAACCACGGACGAGACCCGGATCGCAGCTGTTCTCACAACGGCCTGTGAGAAGGCAGGCCCCCGGATCAACTCTGGGGGCCGCCGGCGGCCGGTGCATTGGTGGAACCAAGAGATTGGCGAAACACGTCATGTACTAGACTAAATAGGGCTTACACTAAACAGCGCTCATGGCTGAGTAGAAGAGTCGCCAGAGGGGAGCAAGGGTGGACGGTGGACGAGCGATCGGCCGACCTCCTGGCGTCTTACGGAGCTGCCAGACGGACACTGCAGAAGCTCATTGAGAAGAGTAAGGCGCAATCTTGGAAGCTTTTGATAAAACAGGTGGCAAGGGACGTATGGGGTCGGCCCTACCGGATCGTCTCGGCCAAGCTCCGGAAACCACCTCCTAGACTACCACCGGATGTGCTGGAGAACGCGGTTCGCCATCTCTTTCCGGACCATCCGTGGAGAGAAGAGGAGAAGTTTCTGGTTGCCCCGGAAGACATTCCGATTTATATATATATATATTTATACAGGGTGTTCCTATTTGTGTGTCCAAAACGCTAGGGTATGGTCAAACTCGGTGAGAAAATAATGTTTGCCAATGGGTGGAAGCCGGGAAAACGTTTTGTTTAGGAGTGAGGATGACATTTATAAAAGCAGTTATTCTGCCTCTTTTCTTCTACATAGTTGTGCAAAATCTACGTTTGCGGGAGAACCAGTCAACGCACAAAGGAACCGATCATACCGGCGTGTTTGGCGGAAAATTCTGCACAATAAAGTATACATTACTAGCTTGCGTAGCAAAAAGCGAATAGCCAGATTAAGGAAAGTCATAAAAAGTCAAAATGTTAACGCTTTTTTGTGCAACATCGTAATTTTTTCCATTACGACCAAAAATGCACGTTTAAAAGACTACTCTCAGGCAATAGCAGATTTAATGCCCACTACATTCGTACCAAAGTGATGGTGCTGCGTTACGTAGTTGCCAAGTGACTAAGCTTTTTCGACAGTCATAGTTGTTATGTTTCACGTTGAAGTTTTCACGTTCAGAACCGTAGCATTTTGCCAAGACGTTTCCGCCCCCTCTTGCCATTAGAAAAAATTATTCTCTTGCTGAGTTCTACCAAACCTCAAAATACGTACCTAACTTTCTCATACACCCTATGCAAGTATGCATGCCTTCGCTTTCGATATGACTGTCGAAAAAGCTTAGTTACTTGGCAACTACGTAACGCAGCACCATCACTTTGGTACGAATGTAGTGGGCATTAAATTTGCTATTGCCTGAGAGTAGTATTTTGAACATACATTTTCGGCCGTAATGGAAAAAATTACGATGTTGCACAAAAAAGCGTTAACGTAACAATTTGACTTTTTATGACTTTCCTTAATCTGGCTATTCGCTTTTTGCTACGCAAGCTAGTAATGTGTACTTTATTATGCAGCATTTTCCGCCAAACACGCCGGTATGATCGGTTCCTTTGTGCGTGTACTGGTTCTCCCGCAAACGTAGATTTTGCACAACTATGTAGGAGAAAAAAGACAGAATAACTGCTTTTATAAATTTCATCCTCACTCCTAAACAAAACGTTTTCCCGGCTTCCACCCATTGGCAAAAATGATTTTCTCACCGAGTTTGACCATACCCTAGCGTTTTGGACACACAAATAGGAACACCCTGTATATATATATGTATATATATTTATATATATAAATATATATCTTTTTTGAGAAAGGAGGAAATGATACTTTACGCACGGCCAGACTGGAGAAGGGCAGACGGCCCCTTATCTCCATTCCCATTGGTCTGCGCCCCGACCCACTAAAACTTGCCTCTCATGACGCCCTTGACACAGCCCAGATTTTCGTTTAATAGTACTATGAGCCGGAGGGTGACATCCGGACTATCTGACCAGATTCGTTTGGTAAAGTCTGCTCTCCGGCTGACGTGCTTTGTGACGAGAGAGAATAATTTCCACTCCTTGCGCTAATCCTGTCGTAACTCGCTCTTCTCTGCGTCCCGCATAGTTTCTTCTCTGTCAGCACCTCTCGTGCAACCGCTGCTCCAAGGGTCCATGCTGCTGGTTCCAAGCAAATGAAATCCATAAATTGGGCTAGCTCATCTTTCGGGAGCGCGAGTGGGTGTTTAAGTCTCTGTGCACCCGCGTTCGTCCAACTATCTCTCACCCTGTTGCTTGCCTTACGTCTAGTCTCTTCCCAGCACGGGCATTCTAGGAGAGTATGTGCCGCGTCATCTTCAACGCTTAGCGTGCAGAACATGCACGTGTCCGAAGGCGCCTTACCGATCCTGTATAAATAGGACTGGAAATCTCCGTGACCGGTGACTATTTGCGTTAGGAAAAAGTCCATGTTACCTCCGGGCCTATTTACCCATTTCTCGATGTTCGGTATCAGATCGCGGACCTTGGCCCCCGCCTCGTCCTTCCTGGGGCGCTCCCATTCCGCCTGCCATCGCTGAAGTCTTACTTTCGTTTCCTCTTCCTTTGCTTCCTTTGTCGTACTATCTGGACTACGCTCCCACAGTCTTCGTATTTTATCTGCTTTAAGATCCCAGGACGGGGTCCCTGCCAGAACCAAAGTTGCCGCCGTGCTCACGGTCCTGTGGGCCTGTGTGATGCGAAGTGCCGGTACCCGTTGGGCTCTTCTGAGTAGGCCTGCGATGTATTTCTCCGCTCTTTTTTCTGAACCATAGCGGTGCACCGTACAGGACGATGGATTCCGCCACTGACATGAGTCTTCTCCTTGAGGCTCTGCTTCTGCCATGATTGCTAGGTCATCCGCATAGACCTGCAGGTGGACCCCTCCTGGGAGTTCTGACAGCCGTAGTACATCGTCATAAGCAATGTTCCATAGTAACGGGCCAATGATAGATCCCTGCGGAACTCCCGCTGTCATGTGGAGTGAAACCCCAGCGCAGGAGATTACTCGGTCCTTTAGGTAGCTGGATGTGAGCTTTACCAGGTAGGGCGGGACGCCCTTTCTATGTAGGGTATCTAAGATTGCTTTCCAGGGAAGACTATTAAAAGCGTTTCGCACATCGAGCATAACCGCCATAAACAGGTCCCTGGTTTGCGGTGTCGAGCAATGTATCCCTTCAGCATCTGAGATAACCCTGTATATCGCAGTAAGGGCCGACCTATGCTTGCGGAATCCGTACTGTGAGTCCGAGAGAAAACCGTTTTCCTCCGCGAAGTTTCTTAACCTCTCCTCAAAGACTGCCTCAAAACATTTCGCCAGTGAGTCCAGAAGGCAAATGGGTCTATATCCTACATTTCCCTTTGGAACCAATACAACCTCCGCTTTATTCCACTCTCTCGGGAACCTCCCCTCACGAAGCGTCTTTGTTGCGGCATCTGCCACGAAGCCTGGGAACTTTTTGCACAGGTAGCGGATTACCGCCGGTGGGATGCCGTCAGGTCCCGGGGCCTTGCCTGTCTTTATTCTGCCCGCCACGACTGTCACCTCCGCAACTGTAACTTCAGGCATTTCTGAGCACTTGTTTGCGCTCTGTTTGTTCACCTCCTCGTACATCTTCCTGTTGGAGTCCTCGTGACGTGGGAATAAATTCCGCAAAATTTCCTCTTTTACCTCAGCTGCGATGTCTACCTTTGGTTTAGCAAAGCTTCCCTATATATATACATTCATTCACAGACATTAATGGCAATCACGATTTCGTTGTGATTTGCCAAATACATCAGGAAGCCAGATAGCATAACAAGCAGAATCCGTGGGGGCTGGATCTGGTCAGTTTGTGCTAGAACCAATCCGCTCGTTGATAATTTAACTGTTTGGTCCGTGGCTGAGACGTCTTCCGTTTGTCCTTGAAAGAGCAAAGGCAGATATTTGCGGTCGGTCGTTCGTTGCTTTGTCTCAACTCTGCTATTGAGCGCTCCCGTTGCTTCTCTTACAACAATGAGCCTGGAGAGCCGCTGTTAAGTGCAACTAGCTCAACGCTCTTAATGACTGATTTCTGACTTTAATGCAGCCTAAGTAGATCTGACTATCGGTATATGAATGTAAGTGTAGCAGATTTGCATCTATGGTTCATTGTAAGCGGTCCGCTAATGCCAACAAACCTACCATTTTAATTTATCCTTAAGGCTATTTTTTTGTTACCCACTAGGGCACCATAGTTACTTTTTTAAACTGCCACCAAGAGGCATAGAACTAAAAGTCAAATGCGAGTTTGTCGCCCGTGGCGCCTTTCCTCAATTCTAGAGGCCTTTTGAGACCCGAAAGCAGAGTATACTTGAGCTAAGCCATTAGTAGATACGCAAATGGGACAGCATGTACACCAGTGGCATTTGGAGAGACTGCATGAAGTAATAAAATGGCACTCTGAGGTGCAGCACACCTAAGGTGTAGCTCCGGGAATCACATACACACACACTGGGTAGAGTCCGACCCTGTAACGAATATTTGGGAAGGACCCTGTAACGATTATTTGGGGAGGACCCTGTAACGAATATTTGGAACGAATATTAACGAATATTTGGGAAGAACCCTGCAACGAATATTTGGAACGAACATTTGGGAAGGACTCTTTAACGAATATTTGGGAAGGACCCTGTAACGAATATTTGGGAAGGACCCTGTAACGAATATTTAGGAAAGACCCTGTAACGAATATTTGGGAAGGATATTAAGTACAATAGTTTAGTGAGTTTAGAGCGCGTTAAAGGTTGTCCTCTGCAAGTCATACTTAGTTTGGTGAGTTTGGTTTATATTTTTAAACTGCTACCAAGAGGCATAGAACTGAAAGTCAAATGCGAGTTTGTCGCCCGTGACGCCTTTCCTCAATTCTAGAGGCCTTTTGAGACCCGAAAGCAGGGTATTCGCCTAAAAGGTCTAATTTGTGTTTTCCTTTATCTCGTTATGGCTGTTTTGTCTGCCACTGCTTTGGGTCTTCAGGACGCCCATTTCGCTTTCACACAAGCATTTTTATTTCTGGAATTGTTCATGCCCAACCTTAGAACAATGCACAGACAAAAGCCTTAATGTCTCGCGTAGTAGTGCCGAGGTTTAGAGACTGCTTGAAGCAATTTGCTAGCTAGTTTTTGGTTTAATCTACTCCACCCTCTTGGACTTAACTTGAGCTAAGCCATTAGTAGATACGCAAATGGGACAGCATGTACACCAGTGGCATTTCGAGAGACTCTGCATGAAGTAATAAAATGGCACTCTGTGCAGCACACCCTAAGGTGTATCTCCGGGAATCGCATACACTGGTTAGAGTCCGACCCTAAAACTAAATTTGGGAAGGACCCTGTAACGAATATTTGGGAAGGACCCTGTAGCATACTAAGATTTGGGAAGGACCCTGTAACGAATATTTGGGAAGGACCCTGTAACGAATATTTGGGAAGGACCCTGTAGCATACTTCTAAAGACTTACTATACGCACCAAGCTATTGTACCTGTCATACCCTTCCAAACTAAGTGCGAAAATATTATTAACTGAAACATACAATTTCGATGCGAGCCTTCCAAAACAAGGCGCGAAAATATCTTAAAAAATACAATTTCGATGCAATCCATCCAAAACACGGCGCGAAAATATTCTAAAACATACAATTTCGATGCGCTCTTTCTTAACATTTGCCACGCGAGTTAGTTAAGTGATGATAGATAAAGATTATTGTACCCGTCATACCCTTTCAAGACGAAGCGCGAAAATATTATTAACTGAAACATACAATTTCGATGCCAAGCCTTATAAAACAAAGCGCGAAAATATTTTAACATACAATTTCGATGCGATCCATCCAAAACAAGGCGCGAAAATATTTTATTTAATATTTTATTTTGATGCGCTCTTTTTTAACATTTGCCACCATTTGCCACGCGAATTAGTTAAGTGATGATAGATAAAGATCTTTTAGTTGCGCCAGTTGGAAACTAAAACAGGCATCTCTGCCATTAAGTCCACGTTGGTACAAAGTTGGAAACGTGCATATTATGACAGCTGTGATTTGGACACCCACGGAGTACGCGTCAGCATTATGACAGCTGTGATTTGGACACCCACGGAGTAGTGACGGAAAAAAATGTCCGCGTTAGTGATATAGTCGGTACTCAATTAAGTTCTTAAAGCGGGAAGATGTGTTCCCGAGGGCGCGTCAGCAGGGGTGTTCTGAGGGCGCGTCAGCAGGGGTGTTTTGACCCAAGTTTTATAAGTTTTATATATCAGCAGCAATTGGCACAAAGTTTAACCACCGACTAGTTATCAGCAAGCGTATCAGCAAGCAGCAATTAACACAACATTCAACCGACTTTGCAGCACAGTCAACAGCCGCGCGTAAAATAAAACTACTACTGTTACATTTCTAGAAAAATAGAATTTTGATTGAATTTGATCCCGCTGGTATAAATATTCTAAGGTTAAATAGTTTTTCTTTATGCACGCATCATTCGCCTATTTTATTCGATTCATTCAACCGTCTTTATTGATCGCAGGTTTGATTCACTACGCTCCGCTCACCTGTTGTATGTCACGTCGCTGTCGCCGCTATACGATAATCGATATATCGGCGCGCCTGCATTGACGCCCTTCAAGCGCCGAGGGCAAAGCCTACCGTCATCCCGAACATAATTGAGAACTTAGGTCCGTCGTACGACGTACGACGTACAGCCGCCAAAGTCGTAATATTTGAGGAAGTTTTACTCGCGCTCAAGGAACCTTCCTGTATGCGAAGGCTCATGCCATACCATGCCATGCTCTTAGTCTGAAGCGAGGTGTCCGGGCGGAAGCGAGACAAGTTTCTTGAAAAGTGTACGCCAAGAAAGCCTGCCTTGTCTCCGGCCGAACCCGTTCAAGCGTTGATTTGCAGTCCCTCTACGCATGCGGCTACCTGCCCGGAGCCGGTCAGCACTTTGCGGGAATCGGGCAGGCGTCGAGCGCCTTCGCAATGCGGCGGTTGGGACGCGTTCAGAGAGATCTGATCGCGCTTGCCATCTACTGGACGGGCTAGCCCCCGAGGGTGGTGTTCCACCATTTTGTGCGTGAACGGAAGCAGCAGCATCATCACCATTCAATTGATAGTCGCCTAATCCGCCACGCAAGCATGGGCGTGCATTGGCTGCATTCTGCACCGACTCACTCAGGTCGTTGTCATTCTCCTCACAGGACTCTTCGGGTGTACGCTTGGGGCCGTTACGATTCTGCATGACGACGCTCGGCTGTATTGCAAAAATGCCGCTACCACTAAATGTCGGCTACTCGAAAGCGAAGCTCGGCTTGCGGTCTGATTTCGTTGTCAACTCCGAATCACAAACACGCTCATTCAACGGAAACTTTATAGCGCGCAGACTAGGTATTGCCAACGACCCTACATTCATTTTTCGGAGAGGTCTATGTGTTCTTGCATGGGCGGTCACTTTCCTTAAAATGCGTTTGTGCATACTATTGCAGAAAATCTGCACCTATCCGCACATATAAAGCGCTCTGCACGCGATAACAGTACTGAGGCTGTTGTTAGCTTATAAAGGTGCCATGGCTGGTGACTTATAAAGGTGCCATGGCTGGTAACTTACAAAGGTGCCAATTGACTAGTTTTTACGTTACTGCATATCTTCATAGCCTTTGCCCACTCTGTATCTAAATCTCGCATTAAATGATAAATAACTACGTTATGTTCTGAAGAATGTTCTTTTGAGTTAAGTACATACTCTATTAAAAAAGCCACCGATTACTTTCAAAAATCCGTCGACACAACGCCCAAGACACAGAAATCCGTCGACACAGCATCCCATACACAATGTATGCTAACCCAGAAAAGCTGCAGAGCGTTTTAGCCGTTTGAAGACGTCGCACCAAAAGTAGTATATGTGAATACTTAGATCGATATAATTTTTTTCTATCCAAAATGTGCGCCAATTTGACACCAGAGCCAATAACGTGCGCATTCACTATTACTGCTGCACAAACAACAGTGCTTCTTCGTTTATCTCAGTATGCATATTATGATAACGCTTGTGTTTGTGTTCAAGTGGATAATTATCTCTACCGGCTAATGCCATTTTAACCCTCTTGGAGTTTTGTCTTAGATGACACATGACGACAAAATAGACACAAAAAGATAGGGAGATACAGAGCTGTAACGTGCTTCGTGAAGAAATTGAGTGGTTCTCTTGATGTCGAATCGCGCATCCAAAAAGCGTTACAATGATTGATTGGTTCGTGAATTAATGATTAATGCAGATTATTAATGCCGCCAAGCCTCCTAGCCGTATTCGCATTCCTACTGCCAATTGTTTTGCTATCACTGCCAACGAGCGTTTAGTGAGCGTGTTTACAACATGTTTGGAGTCAAAAGCGAGAACAAAAAAGGGCAATTGGTTGCGCAATCAGGGGTCATTCAAATACAAATAAAACAAATCTTCATATAACATACCATAAGATCACCCTTATTATTATTATTATTACTAGGAAAATTCTCGTAACTCGTGTATGTGTGCGTTCGAAAGATAAACAAGGTCGCTTATGTGTCGTTAGCCGGACTTTTGCCAGTCCTGAAGCATCTTCGATCATCGAAGCCTTCTTCTTAGACTCTCTTTGGACTAATAATGTAATGAGTCCAAAGTAGGCCGCATATCTATATATACATATAGGTACTCAGTATTTCGATGTGATCGTGGCTCCCGAGGAGGGGGGGTTTGTATATTAATTCAAAACACGATGAAAGTTTGTGAACTAAGACTAGAGAGTGGCATCGAAGCTGTCGCGTTAACGTATATTCCAAATATAGTTCCATCAGGGTTGCCTGTTATTATGCGACAAACGCCGGCACCCTTGCTGAACGCAAGAAACGCATGAAAACTGTATGTGATTCATTTGACTTAATTTGTGATACAACCAGTCCAATTTTAATTTCTGGAGATTTCAACCTTCCAAAAATACACTGGGCTGCGCAGGTCAGTTCCAATGATGAAATAGATAACACATTCGCCACTGTAGGTAATGCTAAGAATCACTTCGCTACTCAATGTAATGACACTAACATAAATAATAATTTCAGTAAACTATCCAGTCACACCAATAGTAATGGTAATAGATATAGTAATGACAGTCATGCAACTAGTCACATTAATAGTAATGGTAACCTTAGTAGTGTTAGCCAATTAGCTACTAGTTTTACTAATAGTTGTATTGTCACTGATGAAATAATCTTAGGTATCTCCGGCGATGACGACGACAATCTGGGCTCTATTATTGATTTAGTTTTAACCTCAGACCCGTCCATCATTGAAGATATACGAGTATTTCAGTCACCAATTCCATCCGACCACAATGCCATTTCGTTTTCTATTTTATTTGATGCTAATTATCCTACGGTAGACGAGGGAGGTTATAATTTCTGGAAGGGGGACTATGAAATAATCCGCTGTAGGCTTGCTTGTATAAACTGGAGAAACTTGTTTTTAAATTGCGATACCGTTGACTCGATGTATGATAGCTTTGTATACCAGATACATTCACTAATTGAAGAGTTTGTACCTAAACGAAATGGCAAGTCAAAAAATAATGCAAATTTACGTAAATATGTCACCAATCTAGAACGGTTGATTGACCAGGAGCCAAATGTGCAGTATGAAAAAAAGTTGAGGAAGGCGACTAGAAGACTTCGTATAATGGAAGAAGCCAGTCTTGATTTTAAAAACACAAAGTCGTTTTTTAGATATGCAAATAGACGATTAAAAGGAAAAGAAAACATTGCGACTTTAAATATAGATCAGACGGTCCTCGTAGACGACGCTTCTAAAGCAAATGCATTTAAGGACTTCTTCTCGTCGGTTTATGTTGCCCAAGGGAGTTCAGTTCCCGAAGGTGTTTCCAACGACGTGGTCTCGAAAGATAGCTGTCCATGCTTGGAAATATCCGAATATAATATTCTTTCTAAAATCAAACAACTACCCACTAAATGCAGCTTTACTCCTGATTTAATCCCACCCATATTTTATAAAAATGTAGCGTCTGCGATAACTGAACCCCTTTTCTTGATATTCAGTAGGTCCTATGAGGATGGCATTGTGCCAAAACATTTTCGGCAATCAGTCGTAACCCCTGTACATAAGAAGGGTCTAAAGTCAAATGTAGATAATTACAGACCTGTAGCTCAATCATCTATCGCATGTATCATCTTTGAAAAACTGCTAGTGGACCACATTTTTAATTTTTTTCAATCTAAATGCTTGCTGGATGAGAATCAACATGGTTTTACTAAAGGCAAATCCACGGCAACTCAACTCGTCGAAATGACTCAAGATTGGGCTGTTATGATAAACAATAGGCTGGCCTTTGATTGTATATATTTTGATTTCTCGAAGGCATTTGATAGAGTAAACCATGTAAAACTTGTACAAAAGCTTAGGTACTTAGATGTAGATACTCGCTCTATATCATGGATTGCTAGTTATCTTACCTGTAGAGAGTTCTGCGTTCGCGTAAACAAGAGCTTTAGTGAGTCGGGCACGTGCCCCTCAGGTGTTCCTCAGGGATCAAGCCTCGGGCCACTTTTATTTTGCACATTTGTTTTAGATCTTAGAAACGTTATTCCGGAGTCGATAACTTATAAGCTTTATGCTGATGATTTGAAACTATACGGACCTTCCAACACCGCTAGCGAAAGGCAAGTACTACAGAGTACGATTGAAGCGGTTTCTAAGTGGTGTGTGGATAATGAAATGCTTATATCAGTGCCGAAATGTGCTGTATTGTGTTTAAAAGAAGCCCATAACTACATGCTACATGGGGAGGCTATCCCTATTTTAAATTGTTTTAGGGACCTAGGGGTTGCGGTGACACCGCAACTGGATTTCAGCACCCATATTACACAAGTCATCCGATCAGCTAATCTTATATCTAATACCATATTTCGTTGTTTCATAATTAATGATTACAATTTTTACATGAGGCTTTATAATAGTTTAGTTGTACCTAAGTTTCTCTATTGCTGTGAGGTTTGGCGGCCTTACTTAGATAAACACATTGAAGCAATGGAAAGTGTACAGAGGAGATTCCTTCGTCGTGCCTCGTTAAGGTGTAACATTGCCCGAAATTCTATTGTGATAAGCCCTATTCGGGAACTTCAGTCCAGAGCGGATTATCGCATGTTCAATCGTATTATAACCTCATCAAATAAGTCAAATTAATTTAGCATTCGGTTGAACAATCTTAGAAGCGGTAACACCATCTCGTCGAAACAAATTGCCAAGACAGATCGTGTAAATAACATGTTTTCGTGGCGGATGGCGAGGGCAATGAGAACTTAAAGCGCTAACAGTGCAAATGTCGCCACACAAGAAATCTGACTATTGTATGTATCTAGGTAACGGTTTCTAAAATGTAAATATTGTCCCCCCTTTGACTAAATAAAGGTGCATTTGATTTGATTTGATATCCGCCTGCGGCTGCGACATCTGAGATGGCCTCTCACAAAGGCGTTCGTACGTTAGCGTTCTCACCACCAGAGTACCAGTTCTCTGGAACGCCAATGTTTCGGCCACGTGGCTGTCACCTAATGATTCTAGCGAAACATCTATACCGCGTAAAGCGCTAGAAGAGCGCTAAAGAGGCTACATCTGTACTACCCGGGGCTTGCTGCGCCTGCATCGTGTGACCAGCAAGGGAGAGACGTTGTGTGTGCAAGTGATATCGATATCCGACACACTGTAGTCCCGTACCTGCTATTACCAACTACACACACACCTAACACAATATATTATCGGTTTGGCTGGTCGTCCCTGACCCTGTCCAATTCCCGCAGCTGTGGCGGTTTCTGGTTCGGTTGGTATTATGAGCACCGTCAACCCAACTACAATCCAGCCACCGAAACTGCCGTAGTTTCTGGCAGAACCGTGACGCCACAACAAACAGAGCCCGTAAAAACGTTTCGGCAATAATAAGAATAATAATAATAATAATAGCGGGAGCTCCCCGCTGAAACTACATACTTCGTAGTGCACCGACAGACCTTTCCCTAGATGAACTCGAGGCATATGATACTTCCATCAGAGAGATCATGAGCGAGGTGCTGAACATCAAGCTGAACGGCGAAATATGGAAGAGGGCAAGTTTACCTATCTAAGAGGGTAGACTTGGCTTAAACGTGCAATAGATCTGGCTCCAGTGTGTTACGCTGCTTCGTTGAACCAGTTCGCTTTTCTGTCAGAAGCAGTGGAAAGCCACGACGCGCAACATCTAATTCACAAGCACAAGATGGAAGCTGAATGTAAAATCAGGACAAAATTGAACCCCAGCATTTGGGGAGGAACACCTATGTCAGCGTAAACTAGACGGATATAGTAGCAGAAAGCTAGCAAGATATATCCAAGGCGCTTTGTGCACGCGCCCTAAACAGGCGGTTCATCGAGCCGCCCAAGATGTTTTTAGTGGAGGTTGGCTTAAAGCACTGCCATCTCTACATTAAGGCATCATGCTGGACCCAACCACTTTCCGCATGGCTGCTGCTATCATGATAGGAGCTCCAATTTACGAACCCTTCTTGCGCAGTGTTGTGTCTAGGCATATTCAGGTAGACACAACTGTCGGCTCGGCGCCACGTGCTGGCGGACGGGCAGTGGAAAGAGTAGGCACTAGAAGGTACGAGCGACGAAGTGTCCAGATGATTCGATAGAAACGTCTACTCGGACCGAATCGAATCAGCCACATTCGAGAACAATCTGAGAGGCAATAAATGCAGCTGACACACAGAGTCAGCAAGCCACTCTACAGGTGACAGCAGGCGATCGTGTTTTCATTCCTTACGTACTCGGCTAGCCTAAGTTCAATAGACTAAGTCCTCTGGTCAGAGTGTGTACAGTTCACGTACATATTAGTGGCGACGAAGTGGTTAGGAACTGACCGACTTTCCTTCAAGCCTTACTTCTACTTTCGAGATCGGCAGGGTGCCATAGTTCAAACGGCAACGACTTCACCTGCTACGTCTGAAGGACGTGCCTGCTACTACTACAACTTCTACTTCTTTCGGCAACTACATCGCTACAACTTCTACTACTACTTCATTCGGTAACTTCGCTACTTCTATTACTTCAATCGGCAACTACAGCGCTCAGAAGTACTCCACGATGGAAGGAGACGGAAGCATCATGGAAAACGCCCGAGCATTGCCACAGTTCGAGAGATTCATGGAAGAAGAGATGCCGTGGTCCACATATCGGTGTCGCTTCCGTGAATTTATACAGCTGAACGAGTACCCCGAGAGCAAGCGTGCTCTAGGTCTGCTGAACCACCTCTCGTCCACAGTGTACCAGAAGCTGCGGGACCAGATATTCCCAGAGGAGCCATCAAAGAAGACATACGAAGAACTTCTGGCGGACTTGGACTTTATCTACACGAGAGGTACGTCAAAATGGGTAAAAGGGTTGAATGCCAAGCCCTAAAACAAGAGGAAGGTGAACAGATTCAAGATTTCGCGCGTAGGTTACGAAGAAACGCGGAAGAATGCGAATGGCCAATGGAATTCCTGACGACAGTACTGCTAGTACAATTCATCAGCGGTGTCAGGGACGACCATGTTAAGGACCAAGTTTTGCATAAGGCAGATACTTTCAAAACACTAGACGACGCAGTTAAAGAAGCAGAGTCAGTGTTTGTGCGCAAAGAACGGTTAACGATCAACAAAATGGTTGCTGGTACACAGCAGCGGGAAGCCAAGCTGCCTTGGAAGAAGCAACCGGCGGGTTCAGGCAGTAAGGACAGTACAGCTCCGGCTCGCTCTAGACAAGGCCTGATGCCAGGCCACTGCTATCGTTGTGGGAAGCCTGACCACAAGGCTGACAAGTGTCCGCATATTAAGTCTACGTGCAATTCATGCGGGAAGACCGGACACCTTAAGATCGTCTGTCAGCAAAGACAGCCCGGTGCTAGTTCAGCCAACAAATTCAAAATAAGAAGAACGGAGCATTCGCCGTACAAGTTCAACCAGCCTTAAAAAAGACTTCAGGTATGAACTTTGTAAAGCCAGTACATACAATTCGAACAGTGAGACCCGATATCGACCCGTTACTCGTAACAGTCGAGATCGAGGGTACCGATGCTACAATAGAAGTGGACAGCGGCTGTGGAGCCACTGTGATGCCACTTTCACGTTTCGCGGCTGTTTTGCCAAAATTCATACACCATGAGCCAGACATTACGTTAAAAGTGGCGAATGGCAGTGAAGTGAAACCACACTCTTTCGTGGAAGTTTACGTGAAGTACCGCAACGTTACAAAATTATTGCGGCTGTACCTGGTCAACGATCCCCAATTTCCAATGTTATTCGGTCGCGATTGGATGAAGGCGCTGAGATGGGGGCACCTCGAAGTTCATCGAGTAGAAAGCGAAGCTATTGATATACTTTCTGCATACCCCAAGCTCACGGCGCCAGGCATTGGCACACTACCGGCAGTACACGCACTTACAGTCCAGTTCAAGGACCAGCCAAAGCCAGTGTATTTCAGACCTAGGAGAATACCGTATGCCCTCGCCGAGAACGTCGAAAAGGAGTTACTGGCGATGGAGAAGAAAGGACTCCTACAGAAGGTGGATCACTCCGACTGGGCGCACCCAATTGTTCCGGTAATTAAAAGCGACGGCTCAGTACGCATCTGCGCGGACCTCAAGGTTGGTTTGAACCAACAAGTTAAACCACTTGAGTATAAGATGCCTACCGTGCAGGGTATTTTGGACAGCCTGGGTGAAGTATCGGTGTTTTCAAAAATCGACATTGCATCGGCGTTCATGCACGTGGAAATCGACCCGGAACACCGAAAATACTTCACGATTACTACACCATTGGGTCTATTTCAACTGACTCGAATGCTATTCGGATACGTGAATGCGCCGCTTATCTGGCAGCAGAAGATTGAAGCTGTAATATCAGGCATTCCGAATGTTCAAGTTTTCTACGATGACATACTTCTAGCTACAAAGACAGTGGCGGAACACCCGAAACAACTAAAATTACTACTAGAACGACTCAGCAACAACGATTTACGGATAAACATTGGAAAGAGCAAATTCTTACAATCGGAGATCGAGTACTGCGGATTCCAGTTGTCCAAGAAAGGAGTCGGTAAGACGAGAAGCAAGATTGCCGCGATAAAGGGAGTTCCAGTGCCAAAGAACGTTACGGAGCTAAAATCTTTCTTGGGGCTGGTACAATTCTACGGCTCGTTCGTGGAGAAGTTAGCGGACATCGCGTCTCCCCTGTATCAACTACTCAAGCAGGATGCCGTATTCGAGTGGAACGAGAAGTGCCACCAGGCATTTAACAGCATAAAAAGACTATTGGCTTCGGACACCGTACTGATGATGTTCGACCCAAAGCATACAATTGTGCTGGCTACTGACGCCTCACCGGTAGGAATCGCTGCGGTGCTCTCACACCGTCTTCCAGATGGTACTGAGAGACCTATAGCCTACCACTCTGCAACTCTCACTGAGACGGAAAAGCGGTATACTCAGCTTGACCGCGAAGCGCTGGCAATCAAGGAGGGCGTACAGAAATTTCAACTTTACTTATTCGGCAGACGTTTTATTCTGGTGACGGATTCAAAACCATTGAAGAGCATTTTCGCTCCGTCTGCGAAGCTGCCTGCGCTAACTACAACAAGACTGCAACACTACTCGATATTCCTACAAGCGTTTAATTTTGATATCGAGTATCGTCCGTCAAAAGACAACGGCAATGCTGACGCGTTGTCGCGACTACCGAGCAAATCGGAGGACCTGCCTACAGCAATTTGCTTGGCAGACACCGTATGTTCACTGTTCGCTGGCTCCAGTGAACGCATCAGCTGTACAGGAGGCCACCCAAGCGGACGCAACCTTGGTAGAATTCATCGATCAACTACGACGATCAACGAAGGCTACGCTGGCTAAGGTGAGCAGTTCAGAGTTCACCGTGGTCGACGGTTGCCTGTACCGGGGACATCGCATAGTAATACCGACATCTTTGCGCGAAGCAATTCTCGACGACCTACATTCTGGACATTTCGGAATGGTCAAGATGAAATCGGTGGCCCGCCAACACTGCTGGTGGCCGGGAATCGATCAGGACATCGAGAAAACGGCTCGTAAATGTGCCACATGCATGTGCACAGCTAACGAACCGGCTCGAAGCGCAGTACATGCCTGGGAGCCGACTAACGGGCCGTGGCAGCGAGTTCATATCGACCACGCTGGACCAATTGGCGGTAGTTGGTACCTGATTATCGTTGACGCATACTCCAAATGGATAGAAGTTTTCAGCGTCAATTCTACATCAAGTCGGGTTACGATGGCGAAATTAGACGAGTGTTTTGCACGCTACGGGTTTCCCCTACAGCTCGTCTCGGAAAATGCTACCGGATTCTGCAGTCATGAATTTACGACATTCCTGGCTGAACGAGGTATTGAACACTGCCGTTCTGCACCATTTTACCCAGCAACCAACGGACAAGCTGAAAGAGCAGTACAGACTATAAAGAAAGTCTTACGAAAGTTGGATTGCCGGAAAAGAAACCCAGAGAGTTCAACGCATTTCTTCAACGTCTCAGAAACCAGCCTTCAGAGGCTACGGGAAAAAGCCCCGCATATTTATTCCTCGGACGACAGATTCGTGATCGCATATCCCAGCTAAAAGAGAAGCGACAAGTACCAGCGAAGCCAGCTGAGATGGTCTCTCGATTCAGCGTGGGGGAGTCTGTGGCAGTCCGAGACTACAGAAAAAAAGACAAGTGGTGTGTGTCCAGTGTCGTACAGATACTTGGAAGAAGGCACATGCTAGTGCAGTCGCCCGAGCTCGGCACGGTGAAGAAGACGGACGTAAAAAGGGATACAGGCTATACATTGCTCAAGCATTTCGACGGTACGGTCGACCATGGCGACGAACCGCCAAAACATTCAGAGGTTGCCAGCACGGGACTATCTTCTACTGCTAGGTTAAATTTTTCTCCGGCACCAGCACTGTCTATGGAAGAGGAAGCAGAATTCTCTACCGAGCCAGCTACATCAGCGGAACCGATTACGTCGACGCCGTTACAAGATCCTAGAGTTCTACGACCAAGAACAAGGATAGATTATCGAAAGATGGCCGGGCGAAGCCGTCGTCATACATAGATCTAACTATTACTACATACATACAATATTACATATTTCATAGTTAGCGTGGGGGACTGTTGTGTCTAGGCATATTCAGGTAGACACAACTGTCGGCTCGGCGCCACGTGCTGGCGGACGGGCAGTGGAAAGAGTAGGCACTAGAAGGTACGAGCGACGAAGTGTCCAGATGATTCGATAGAAACGTCTACTCGGACCGAATCGAATCAGCCACATTCGAGAACAATCTGAGAGGCAATAAATGCAGCTGACACACAGAGTCAGCAAGCCACTCTACAGGTGACAGCAGGCGATCGTGTTTTCATTCCTTACGTACTCGGCTAGTCTAAGTTCAATAGACTAAGTCCTCTGGTCAGAGTGTGTACAGTTCACGTACATATTACGCAGCATGCGAAAATAAGGTCGATACCTACAGCCTACACCACAAAGTCGTCCAAGAGACTCTGGAAGAATTTCACGGAACAAACAGTTAAATTAAATATTCAAAAGAGCCCTTAGGAAGACCGAGTGCTTGGCCTGGGTTGCTACAGTGTACACCGTAACTCCTCGTATCTCAGCCATAGCTCTGTTAGCACAGGATGGGTAGCAGAGCACGCCGAACAGGAAAATATACGTAACTACGCAGATCTCTACAACAGTTTCACTTCGTGTCGGTAGCTATGGAGACGTTAGGACCCATCAGCAGTGGGACAGCGTTAGGTCGCTTACATCTTCCGCGGAGATGCATATACTACAACATATTCGATATATGTCCAATATTAATATCGGAAACGAATGCCGTTTCCGATCTTAATGAATAAGTGTAATGCAATGTAACCAACAATACCGAAAGGTGATGTAATAGTAAATATTAATAATAAAAAGGAAAACCTCGTTACAATATTACCCTTCTCGTATGAAATTCTTATTTAGGGGAGGCTATGCGCAATGACTCCGTAGAGCTAAAATATTCCAGCACGATGTGCTACGAGCCATGTTCTCTAGACGGCGTATGGACCAAGGTACACCTGCGTTACACACAACTTTTTTCCTAGTGGGGAGATCTACACACACACACGACTGATATTCGAAAGGTCTAACCACATGTTTAGTGCCTTTTGTGCTTAAGAAGAACCACACATTTAGTGCCTTTTGTGCTTAAGAAGAACCACATATTTAGTCCCTTTTGTGCTTAAGAAGAACCACATGTTTAGTGCCTTTTGTGCTTAAGAAAAACCACATGTTTAGTGCATTTTGTGCCTAACTAGCGATTATGCTGTTGCTGGCCGTCCAGCAACCATCTGCGCATCTATCCCAAGGGGAAGTGCCTAGCATCCTTAAAACTCGTTAAGCGCGTAAATTTCTGAACTTCCGTTTGTAGCCGTTGTGTACACGTACCTACACATATATACAGGGTCATTCAGAGAGTATTGTACTTCTTTCGAGGTTTGATAGAACTCGGCAAGAAAATAAGTTTTCCCTATGGAGGGAAGACGCGGAAACGTCTTGTTTAGGAGAGAGAGAGTGAAGTTTATAAAAGTAGTTTTTCTCCCTTTTTTCTCCTACATAGTTGTGCGAAATCTACGTTTGCGGGAGAACCAGTCAACGCATGAAGGAACCGATGACACCGGCGTGTTCGGAGGAAAATTCTGCACACGGAAGACACTTCACTAGCTTGCGTAGCAAAACACGAATACCCAGATTAAGGAAAGTCATGAAAAGTCGATACTTTACGTTAACGCTTTTTCATGAAAAATCGTAAAAATTTTCCATTGCGGCCAAAAATGTACGTCCAAAAGACCACTCTCACGCAATAGCAAATTTAATGCCCATCATTTTCGTATCAAGGTGATGGTGCTGCGTTACGTAGTTGTCAAGTAACTAAGCGTTTTCGACAGTCATAGTTGTTATGTTTTACGAGCAAGTATTCACGTTCAGAACAGTAAAAATTTACCAAGACGTTTCCGCCCCCTCCTTCCACTAGGAAAATTTATTCTCTTGCTGAGTTCTACCAAACCTCAAAACATGTACCTAACTTTCTCATACGCCCTATGGAAATATGCATGCCTTCGCTTTCGATATGGCTATCGAAAAAGCTTAGTGACTTGACAACTACGTAACGCATCACCATCACCTTGGTACGAAAATGATGGGCATTAAATTTGCTATTGCGTGAGCGTGGTCTTTTGGACGTACATTTTTGGTCGCAATGGAAAAATGTTACGATTTTTCATGAAATGGCGTTAACGTAAAATATCGACTTTTCATGACTTTTGTTAATCTGGGTATTCGTGTTTTGCTACGCAAGCTAGTGAGGTGTCTTCCGTTATGCAGAATTTTCCTCTGAACACGCCGGTGTAATCGGTTCCTTCGTGCGTTGACTGGTTCTCCCGCAAACGTAGATTTCGCACAACTAAGTAGGAGAAAAAAGGCAGAAAAACTACTTTTATAAACTTCACTCTCTCTCTTAAACAAGAGGTTTCCGCGTCTTCCCTCCATAGGGAAAACTTATTTTCTTGCCGAGTTCTATCAAACCTCGAAAGAAGTTCAATACTCTCTGAATGACCCTGTATATATATATATGTTTTTTTAATTCTCTATATATAAATGCACTCCATGTAAATATATTGTGTTAGGATTGTTTGGAAGCTTAACGCATAAGCCCTTTGATTATATATGTAGGCCATAGTGACGACAAATGGTGTATTTGATCGTTGGCAGGAGGAACAAAATATATAAAAATAACAATAAAGTAGTATATATATATATATATATATATATATATATGCGCGTCATGTCACCGAGGAACTGTAAAAACAGCACTTCATAGGGGAAGTGTCTAGCATCATTGAAGCTCGTTAAGCGCGTAAACTTCTAAACTTCCGTTTGTAGCCCTTCTTTACACGTACCTACACACACATATATAAATGTATATATATGTTTTTTTCTTAATTCTCTATATATAAATGCACTCCATGTAAATATATTGTGTTAGGAGTGTTTGGAAGCTTAACACATAAGCCTTTTGAATATATTTATATATAGGCCATGGTGAGGACAAATGGTGTATTTGATTGTTGGCAGGGGGCACGAACTATATATATATATAAATATATAAAAATAATATATACTAAAAGAGAGAAATACTTACACTCCCGCCGCCCGCGATTTAATACGCGCGAGCCTTTGACGGGAGTGTCCGCCAGCCCGAATAGACAATAATATAAAAACAATATATATATATATATATCAATCATATTTATTTCACTCAAATTGAGTATGTACAATATATTTATATATATGCGTAATGTCACCGAGGAACTATAAAAACAGCACTTCGTAGGGCCCAGGTTAAGCTGCACTTGTCAGATGTATCTCGTCGTCACGTATATATATATATATGAGTGTAGTAATGTATATATATATATATATATATATATATATATATTATATATATATGATTATGTATATATATATATATATATATATATGATTACGATATGTTTATGTATTCATGTGTGTATAGGGTTCATATATGCATACATATACAAAGTGTTTAAGATACAAAAAAATACTCAGACATAATGACATTTCTAAGGAAATACATTATTTATTGGTGAGGTGGTGAGTTTTGGGGTTCGTACAAGCCGTAGAGAGAATGCTCAATTTTTGGGCACATTCCCATGCGAATTAGTACAAGTGTACCCTTAATGTTGGTGTTTAGTTTGTAAAAGCCCGTGGAATTGCTTACGTACACTGTACTTGTCAAAAACTACAACTTGATAAACAATCTAAACTACAACTTGTCTAAAATCTAACTGCGGTAAATCGCAAGATGAAGACCAGTGAATGTTCCTGTCTCGAAAGATTATCTGTCAGGACATTTTACTCTCAAAAGCTCAATTGTTTGGCCTGCTGTACACAGAGTAACATAGCGTCAGTGCAAGGACGGACCTCAGCCTACTTAGGAAGAAATATTAGAAGCAATATACCGACAAACGTGTATGGTCCTAATGGCTAGCAATTATTTAGTATATTTAGCAATATTATATAGCAAACACGGTGACACTAGAAAGCATGTTATGACAATTCCATGACTATACGGAAATCATACAACCGCACCAATTATGGAAAATATGGATACAGAAATCATGTGGGAGCCGCGCAAACTTAAAAGGATTGCTAGAAAAACCTTGGCAGTGCTGAGACTGTCATCTCAGACAGCATCTGCTCGGTGCTGAGACAGCATCTCAGGCAAGCGATTCACCTTGCGCCTTGCTTCACCAGACTTTTTAACAAGGTGATGAAAACGGCCCAACTATCCTCGGAATGGAAAACCCAGCCTTCTTAGCATTATTCCTAAAGGAAAAGGGGATCCGTTGGCACCATCGACTTACCGAGGTATCGCAAAGAAGAGCACAATCTACAAACTTCTATCGGCTATTTTAGTCCGTTCGAACATTTTCTTGAGGTTAACAGAAAGGCTGCCGGAGCCACAACATAGCTTCAGAAGGGGCCGGTCAACAATGACAGCATGTGCTGTACTTCTAAATTCGATACAACGGGCACTTCAAACTAAAGGGGCTTATCTATTTGCTGTATTTGTAGATTTAAAAGCGGCCTTTGATACGGCCGCACGAACGAATATACTTGACAAGCTGGATTTTTGCAGGATCTCATTGAATATATTGGAGCTCATTAAAGGCCTTTTATAGGAATGACAAGTTATTATTTTTTTTTTTATTATTTATTATTACATCACCTTTCGGTATTGTTGAATATATTACATTACACGTATTCATTAATCAAGCATCTCAAGAAGATGTCAGCGACCTAACGCCCAGATAGCTGGCGCAGACCGACATGTTTCATGATGATATTTGGTGCATACAAGGCCGCAAAATTTGCAGCAACACTCATCAGAAGGGTTATGGAACCCACTGCGGTGGCACAGTTTGTGGTGGAACCCATGGACGGAGTAACGGGTGAGAACGTGTCGTTGCTCGAAGAGCGGTTCCATCCATGTATTGTCCAACATTGCCGGTGTTTTGTAGAAGGCTTCTGGTACTTCCCTCATTTTCTGCTCGAAGTGCCTACGGAACTCTCGCAGTGAGGCGGTGGTCGGAAGTTGAAAGCGGTTTACCATGTCCTCAATGAACGGCGTGGTCCTCGACAGACTATAAGTTAGCCTGTTTTGAGCATTTCTAGGGAGGCCCAGAACTCTCTTAAGAAACGTTGCCTTCACCGTGTCGAGAGCGCTAAGCTGCTGAGCGGATAGGTGTTCCCAAATTAATGTGATACCATAAGATGCCACCGAGGCCACCTTCAGATTAAACAGTATTAAAGCTGTTTTTACTGAGAGCTTCTGTGGAGCCGAGATTGAGGTCATGGCGACAATGCTGCTATTAATTCGCTGAGATATGTGAGCTGCGAAAGAGGTGCCGCTTGGCGTTAGTTTAACACCCAGGTAAGTAAACTCCGAGACAAATTCTACAAGTTATTATAGATGATGGAGCCGCTAAACACTTGGCGATCGCACAGACCACTGGTGTTGCCCAAGGTGATAATCTTAGCCCCCTGTTGTTTTCGGTGCTAGTGAGAGACCTTCCTGAAGAGATACGGAGTCGGCACTCGCAGGTAGACGTCCTTATGTATGCAGACGACTTGGTGCTGTAATCTCGCAGTCGATTCCACTTGCAACAATCCCTTGCGACCTTGCAGCATTATGTTCATCGAAACCAGTTGGAAATAAATATAAATAAAACAAAGGCAATGAAGTTTAGACGTGGAGGGAAATTGGCTGGAATGGACGAACTATGGTTAGGTTCAAAATCTATAGAATTTGTCTCGAACTTCTCATACCTAGGGGTTATGTTCTCATCTTGAGGTACGATCTTCTCGAGGCACATTGATGACCAAATCAAGGCCGCTTTTCTAAAGAAGGCGCTAAGAGTCCACAGCACTAGCCTTAACAGATTAGTTTATTCACTGACGTCGACTCCGCTATTTGTTGAGAATTTATAAAGAATACACGTGTTATTGAAAGCGACAGCTTTCAACGAGTACATGTCTGAATCGGAGAATAAGATGGCAGACCCGATGGCCCGCTCTTTTATCAAACCCAGGCATAGACGTGTAGTTCGTGGAAGCGCTGCAACAATGAGAATAGACTCCTAATTACACGATTTGCTGTACATGGCTTCCACATGAAGATCTGCTTTCGAGAGAAGTTCTATGAAATTTCCTCGTTATGCTTGTGCAAACTCTGCGAGAGACAATGTGACTCATGTCACCTTCAACAATGCGATAGAGCAGTTCCGTTGACTCGACTTTTAGAACCGTGATGAATATATGTATATGTGAATGTATGCTTTCTCTGTACGCGCGATATTGTAAACCAACCATCGGTTAAGAAAGCTATTATGTATGTACCTGTACCTGTACAATTGAAGAAGACACGCACTGTCAGCAAGTTTCGGAAGCGATACGCAAGAAGAGGCACGCACTGTCAGCGTGTTTCGGAAGCGATTGGAAAAAGTGTGACTTGTAGGTCATAACAGTAATTATATAGACCAACGAAACAAAAAGGTAAATAAGGTTGAACTCGCTTAACAGGGTGCCAGGACTAAATTGTGTATTCCTGTGGAAAATTGTGTTCCTGCACACTGCGACACAAGTGCTTCAGACGTGCAGTCTCGATAAGCCAAAATGTGTATTCTCAAGCCGATGACCAGCACTTGTGAACTCCTTGGGTCAATAAGCATGAACCTAATTACTAGGCGTTAGCCGCAGCAGACTTTATATCTACTAGCGGAATGGACATTGGTGTCCTGCTGCGTGAGAGATGTCAAATTATGACTCAAATTATAACTGCAAACCTATTGACCACTTATCCAGGGTCTACCTAGGCCAGTCTCCGGCTTCATTTAAAAAAGGTAAATTTGAAAGGAAGGCTAACTTCCTCGAAGCGTTGGGCGTTAGGCCAGAAATGCAATGGAACTGTTGGGATGCACTAAAATTGGCCAAGAGTGGTGGTACACAGAGAAAGCTTTTGAGCACTACAAAACAACGCAAAACGCCACGCGAGTAAAAGAAAAGGGGGACCTGTCCCTACTCAGTTCAGACAGAAATAAAGCTAGACTTATGTGCTGACTGTTATCCTAGTAAAGTGTTTGGGCTGACCCTCAGCCAAGATTTAACGTACACGGGACTGCTTTTCGCATTGCTTCACAGACGGACCCCTACAAATACAAAAGTGCAACGGTGGGGTTCGAACCCGCGCACCTATGTGTCTCCTCCGGTCGCAAGGCTCAGACTAATGCACCTCTGCTGTATTCTGCTGACCGATAACCATAGTCAGACTTTTTACAGCCTGATAAGCAAGACAGTAAGCGCACGGCCTACGACGCTGCTTCCATTGAAAAACATATATATACATATATATATATATATATATATATATATATATATATTACGTTGCAAAAAATTAGCTACTCATGTTTTGGTGACAAATTATAATATTGTCGACCAATTGCGTAAATCTGCTTCACCAAATGTCCCCAAAGATTTTCGATGGAATTCAGGTCTGGACCAAATGCCGGCCAGTTAAAAAGTGGCACTCTTTGTTCTTAAAAAAAGATTTAGTGCTAGCCGAGGTATGAAACGTGGCGTTGTCTTGTTGAAAAACTGCGTCAGGTCCCCCAATTCTTCTGAGATGGGCTTCTAACTGGGAGCCGACAATACGCTGGTAGTTGTCGGAATTGTTTCGGCCCACAATCGCGACTAGATAAGAGTTCCCATTATATCCAAACGCGCCCTAATATTTCACAGAACCAACACCGGCCACACGTTTCGAGAACCACTTAGGTTCCCTCCGTAAGTCATGCCAATAGTACTGACAGCCGTCAAAGCCATCGAGATTAAATTTATTTTCATCCGAGAAGACTGTCTTTCACCCGTAATCCCATGTTTGGTATCTATGCGAAAATTCACGCCCCACGAAAACCCTCATACCTCCTATCATCCCCCGTAACCGGGTCCTATGGGTGAAACTAATATTGCTCACAGTTAAGGGGGGGGGTCTCTAGTACTATCACAACCTATCGTGAAACTATCCGCACCGGTTTTTGTTTAAAACTCTGCAAATTAAATTATATGCTTGCAATTCAGGCCCTCACAAAGCTCATATCTGGGCGCCATCCGTTAGATCGACCACCGCAGAGACCACATCCCGCCATCACGCCAATAACTTCGCCAGCAATGAAGCCGGCGGCGCGCTGTTATACAACCACCTCCAAGAGGCTGCTGATGGGGCTCTTATGCCGTCGTAATCTGGTTGCTATAGCGGTTACTGCATGACCGAGCTCAGCATGTGCCTCTGTCTTTTCGTTGTTCGAGAAATCGTTTGTACGACCCATGTTTTAAACATAAGCTTCGTCGTTCGTTCGGAACAACGACTGAGCTGTAGAATATTTTGCAGCTCTAGAACAATTGATTTACCTAGACAATATTCCTGACATTTGATCCCCCGAAATCGTATATCAGCTGTAGTGTCGACTATCCTTTACAAACAAGAGCTGTGTTGTTAGCATGCTACTGTTGCTAATATTTTGCAACACTGTTTTTTCACGTTTTATTTTGTATATGAACCGATTGTGTGATTGCAACGAAATTAACACCATACGTGTACATCATGCCCTTATTTCAAGCTATTCAAATAAATCATGCCGACATTATCGCCAAAAAAACATAAGTTTGCTTATTTTTTGCAAGGCACTTTATATTATATTATATTATATTATATTATATATATATATATATATATATATATATATATATATATATATATATATTATATATATAGATATATATACACTACCACCTAGACGACAAGAAGATGGCTAATATAGTTAAGCGCAGTGAGTCTATTGTCAAGCCGAAATTAGCACTAAAAACACGAGTTGCTAATTTTTTGCAACTTTTTTTGTAAGACTGTAGAGTAACGTCTTTGTTATAAATAGCTAAAGTAACGTCGTTGTTATAAGTAGCTAGTAGCGATAGTTACTGGCACAAAATGCCGGTAGAACTGACGACATTATAGTTAGTGAGCAGAAACGTTGGTGAGACGCCGTCGAGGAAGGACAGTCGTGTGTAAGACAGGCCGGAGAGGCGGTGCTGTACCGGCGCAGTAGAGTTGTCGGACGAGAATAAAGCCGTGGAGTTGGTCAATATTCGTGTTTTACACTACCACCTAGACGATGAGAAGATGGCTAATATAGTTAAGCGCAGTGAGTCTATTGTCATAGGAAAGGAAGTTGGTAAAAGGTCCTTTTGGGGTAAAGGTGTTGGTTTCTGGCTATTCTCTTGCTATAGAAGCTCGAAGGCACATCCAAAAATCTGGAGCAGCTCTCGAATACAGACTCTGAAGCAGATAGCCTAGCCCAGTGTAGTTTTCGCACTTTTTTCACAAACTCTTAATAATTAATGAAGCTTTTTACTTGACGTTTGTTTTTGCAGTCTATATAACTTTAGAAAATAATCCGATCCAACATTATTGTATATTAAATTGACGAGCATTCACAAAATTTGCATTTACACACACAATACAGCATATATATATATATATATATATATATATATATATATATATATATATATATATATATATATTTAGATTATTCCGTAAAGCTAATGCCCCTGTACGGATTTTTCATGTCATGGCTAATGTTTTATCCACTCCGGCATTTACCTTGTCTAAATTGGAAATCATGCAAGCCAATTTAAGAGTGGCCGGTCTGGGTCTCGAACCCAGTCCTCCCGAATGCAAGGCAAAGGCTTGTATTGAACATAAACTACTAAACATCTTATTTATTGATTTATATATTCTTCGCCGAAAGATACAACCTCTGCCAACGATTTACACGGTTTTCGATTCTTTTTCTGTAAAAGTGAGTTTTTAGTGGCAAAATATTCTTCCAGTCCAGAACGCACGTGTTCGATAAAAGTGAATTTTCGGTATATATATGTTGCATTTATATGATGAGAGCCGTATCTGTCGCCGTCGTTGAGTAGCTTTGTTTGAAATCCATTCATTTGCGCGGGCAACCAGCGTCAGCGGCATTCAGCTCGTGCGTTCAAAAACCCAACGGACACTACCGTACGAGCTCAGTCGTACGACAACCACTCCTCCGTCGTCATCGCAGCAATAAAGACTACACAGTCGAGCCGTCAGAGAGACGGTAGCTAACTAGTAAGGCAAAGTGCTTGTGTCTTCTTCTCTTGGTGTAGGATAGTACGGTAATTCGGGTCAACAGTGACATAGACGAGAGCTTACGGTTGACAAGATAGTCAACAATATATATATATATATATATATATATATATATATATATCTTGAACTGTATATTATACTTAATCTGAGTAAAATAAATATGATTGAATATATATATATATATATATATATATATATAAAGTTGTTCAGTTGGGCGAGTTTTGCCGTTGCTTGCCGCGACTTGTGTGCGGGAGCATTGTCCTGGTGAAACAGGACAACCTTCTTCTGCAAAGCGGGCCGTTTCACGATGAGTTCTTGCTTCAGGCAGTCCAACAGTCTTGCATAATATTCTCCCGTGATCGTTTTACCGCTCTCAAGGTAGTCGACCAGAATTATTCCACGTTGGTCCCAAAAAACCGTAGCCATCATCTTTCCGGCCGATGCCGTTGTCCGCACCCTCTTTGGAGGTCCTTCACCAGGTGCACACCATTGACGAGATGCTTCTCGGGTCTCGGGAGTGTAGTGATGGACCCAGCTTTCATCGACGGTTACGAATCTGCGCCAAAAATCCGACGGATTTTTCGACATCTTGGCCAAATTTCGCTGTGAAGCGGAAACGCGCGCGTCTTTTTGGCCTTGGTTGAGCAAATGCGGCACCCATTTTGCTCTGAGCTTTTTCATCTTCAAGTTTTCGTGCAGGATGAAATGCACTCTACCCAAACTGACTCCCCAAGGCCTCCGCTATCTCCCTAATGTTCACTTGCTTATCTGCGGCAACGATTTTCCGAACTTTTTCCACCTTTTCCTCATCAGTTGCCGTTTTTGGGCGTCCTGAACGTAGTTCATCCTCGGTGCTCCTGCGACCTCTTTTTAACTCATTAATCCAGTTGGAAACAGTGGCAAAACATGGCGCAGAGTCACCGTACACCTTGAACTTGTTGAACTACCTGTATATATATTTATATATATATTAGGGCTACAAAAAGTCTTTTCGGTTTCGGCGCCGTAAAGAAAACACATATATAGGAGACATCTTTTTTATTGATTTATATATTCTCCGCCGAAAGATACAACCTCGCCCAACGATTTACAAGGTTTTCGATTCCTTTTCTGTAAAAGTGAATTTTTAGTGGCAAAATATTCTTCCAGTCCAGAACGCACGTGTTCGATAGAAGTGATTTTTTTACCACTAAAAATGTTTTTTTTATCGATCTGAATAGGTGGTAATCAGATGGTGCTAAGTCGGGGGAATACGGAGGATGTTCCAAAAGTTCCCATTTTAGCTGGAAATTTTTCGAAAGGGTCTTCCTATTCACGTGGGGGGTTGCGTTGTCTTGGTGGAACAGGACACCCTTCCTTGAGATTAGTGCAGGGTACGACTGCTTTCATTTTTCGTAAACCTTTCCGAGTTGTTGACAGTACACGGCCGTATTTATCGTCTGGTTACGCGGTAAAAGTTCATAGTGCACTATTCCGCCTACATTTCACCAAATACACAATAAAACCTTGTTTGCGTGTTTGTCCTTTTTGGGCTGGGTGACGGAGGTGCCAGGATCACTGCTGAGCAAAGAAGTGCAGACGCGCATGCGCGTCATCTTGTTGAAGTCGCTGAGATCGTGAGGTACCCATTTGCACAACCTGGAAGTTATTCCGAGACGTTTTAAAGCTGTGCTAACAGCTTGTTGGGTGATATGAAGCTCCTCGGCAACTTCCACAGTAGTTATAGTGGGATTTTCCTGGATTTGCATTTGAAAAACCTTCTCACTGACAACACTTGGCCTTCCTGATCTAGGCTTATCTTCGAGGTTAAAATTTCCCGTTCGGAACTTCTCAAGCGACTGTTGGCACATTCTGTCTGTACAACAGGCATCTCCAAACGATTTTAACAACTTTTTGTGAGCCTGCGTTGCACTCAGTCAATTTTTAAATTCATGGAGTAGAATCGCCCGAATTTGGCATTTTTCTACTTCCATTTTGCAGCACTTTTACGAACATACGGCTAAACAGATTTCAAAATGGTTAAGACCAGCAGATTTCCCGCTCTTTTTCACATGAAAACAACAAAGAGTGAGCCAATGATCTATGCCTAGGCGCCGTGGCGGGCGCTGTGAAAGCCGCGCAAACGCCAATCCAAAAAGACTTTTTTGTAGATATATATTCCGATCTAGAACGTGGTTTATTATATACAGCGTCTGGTATGGTGTTTATATAGGCCATTTCAGATGTTTAAGCTTAAATATTTTCAATGATACTAGGCACTGAACATTCGTTGCGATAGATGTCCGGATAGCCGATAAGCGGCAAACAAGAACACAATCGCTAGACTTATTAAATTTCCTATTAAAATACACCTACGTGCGTTTTGTGCTGCTGTCTCCCTGCGTACGACACTGTTCCAATGCCAGATGACTCTGCGAACGATCTGGGATCCGATTCGTGAACTCAGTTTCCTGGTTCAACGCGCGCATGTTTCGCTCGTTTTCAACAATTTTCAAACACGTTTTCGGAAATCTCTAAGAGTTGTTGGCCGTTTAGTCGAAAGAGGATGCTTCGATGCACTGTGATGTCCGCAAGGATGCTGGCAGACCTAGAAGAGATAGTCCCCAATTTTCCGAAAGAAATTTGCGATAGGATTGTGGACTAAGCTTGCGTCACGAAGAAAGACAGGTGACCTATGTCCTCCGGGACCATTGAGTATTTTTTAATCGTGGCCACCTCAGAAAGCTGTATAGCCGAGCCGCCTCCGAGGAGTACAGCCTGGCTGTTACCTGGCATCTTCCTCTGCAAGCTTTTTTGCTGCTCTTGCCGTATTTACCAACTACGATTCAACCGGGGATTACGGCGGAGAACAACAGAAGAAGGGCTTGCGTGTTATTTCAACCTTAGGCCTGCATAAAGCGCTTGTAGATTAGAATCACTAAAAGCTGAAATAGACTTCCGTTTTTCTCAGTCTGGCCGTTCTAGTATCTACGGCGTCAACAAAATTAAATCATTTTGCAATTGACAACATACATTACACAATAATTACGCTCTTAAATAGAGATGATGTAACTGATGAAATATAAAATTAAGTAAGTTTACAATCACGCAGTCGTATGTATTACGCATAATACAAGCATATACTCGTACCTTCTCGTGACAGAACACTCCCAGCGAGACTATAATCTGATTGGAATCTAAAAACTCGCAATTGCACAGAAGTCTCAACGACAAGGTATCGTCAATTCAACACCTCGGAGCACAACAAAAGGTGTCTTTAACTTGCGCTTAAATGTCGTGATGGTTATGGGTTATTACGGCGTGTCCTTCTCAAGAAAGTGCAGAATCGCAGGAAGGACGGCAAATTCCCAAGCAGAATTATGCTTAGACATTTGACTACATGAGAGCGGTCTACCGCATTTGGCAAGAGTCGATTTCCTCCAAGGATTTGACCAGTCCATTCTGTACTAAATTTTCAAAAATTCTCGAGGTCTACTACAGAGATAGGACCATAACCACATAAAAGAACTCTTCTACCTTTTTTTTTAGACTGCAAAGGAAGTGTTTGGCGTTTGCCAAATAAGAAAGGAGTACCAGCAAGGGAGGACGCAGCAAGCTTCACCGATTACTCGCCTGAATTTCCCAAGTGCAGTACCTCCCCCCCCCCAACCTGTGCGTAGGTTCTGCGTAACATCGGAACTAACAACACGTATGAGAGGAACGGTTTTCGATTTCTTCGTCCATAAGCCATTCAGAAAAGGTTGCAAATCGAGTTGCACATCACGGTAGCTAACCAACACAGACCAAGCTACCTTAGGTGGGGGACGTATGCACCCTAAAAGACGACGCACCTTCGAGGGCAGACGCTGCCTTTCTGTCGTGCTAGGACTGCCTCAGCGCGGAGGAGAGGACGGACCTCAGGCAGAGATCCTGAACTCTCAAATTGGCTTCAGGCCGAGTCATCAAGCGACCTATCCATCAAAAGCTAACTAATTCCAAGCAGGAAATGCATTCGCACATGCTTGAACGATGAACGATGCAAAACACGCATCACAGACACTCATTCCCAGTCAGGATGGATTCGGCAAGTAGCGGACACGTGATGCCGGTGAATGCGCGCTTCGTCTGAATGCTTTCACTTACAAAAATACCGACAGCGCACTCGATTGTAAACGACACGTCTACGCATCAACTGTCGCGCACAGCTGTGATGCCGTCGGTAACAGCGCCGCCAGACACCACGCAAACCGCTGAGACTGCGTATATATATATATATATATATATATATACACATATACATACAAGACCTTTTGCACTCCCATTGCGTGCCGGAACAGAAAGTAGGCTTGGTGTCTCCTGAGATAGCCCAGCCGCTGCTAAAGCCCGAAGAGTTGTTTTTCTTCTCGACCGGTACCCGGCCAATCATGCAGGGGCACACCGCGGTACTCAGCAAATCCAGTTCACACCGGTCCTTTTCAAGAATGCCCAGGAGCTTGCTGAATTCGGCGGTTACCTGCTGTCTCTCTTCGCCGTCGAAACCCTCGCATTTAGAGGTGTTGAGCTCCATTGCGCCTCAAACGCTCTAAGATCCTTGATGTCTTCGAAGGATTGTTGTCAAGAAGGGCACCATCGTCGAGGTAGAACATATTCTACTATCGGAGGAATGCGGCCGATTTTGGCTCTGCTGTGGCCTCAAAGAGCTCCTTTCTCCAGCTCACCTGTGCCGTAGGACCGATTCCCGCCATCGGGACGTTAATCTCGCACACAAGCTGTCTTCCTTCCTGACACGTAGGTAGCACACAGAATTCTCTCACGGGACGATTCTGCGGAAGCGCCACAGTAGCTACAGTAACGGAATGACGATATCCATTTCATTGGCAATAGGCTTAGAATCTGTTAACCTAACGCCAGGCCACAGGAACAGGACAACCGAAAGCTCCGCCGCATGCCGACTTCAACGTTACTGATGAACGTTCAGAACCGTCCTGACAATTTGCACAGAATGACATTCGGGCCGCACGAATAGCAGTTACATAACGCAAGTCCAACAAAGGTCGCAGTACTATTTGCAGGTATACCAAGTCGGTAGCAACGGTACAGCGTGTGAGTAAGGTTACGCCTTCAACTGCGGAGACGAACAGCGAGAAAGAAAGTGTGTATCTCGCGCCCGAACGCCCAAGACAACTGTTCTGTATGGACAATCTGTTACAGTGAAAGATTTGTCAAATAGAAAGTTCAACTTGGCCCGAGGCCAAGTCCGCATATGCATTTAGCCAGAAAGCTGGATTGATATGTTGCAGAACTTCGCAGGTACTGGTACTTCTTGCAACAACATGGCACCTAGCGGTCGTCTGAATAGATATATTCCAACCATTTGCCTTTGCAGAAATTGGCCTCCAAGGACAGGCATTCGGGAGAGTTACTGAAAATATCAACTGCTACATCCTCGTCTGGCTCGTCCCAACTTCACAGCGTCGAGACTCGGGATCTACTAAAAACTACAGATGCTACCTCCAAATTGGCTAACTCTATCCTTTCTAAACACTGCATAGGGTCCACCAAGTAAAAGCACAGCTTTAGACGATGTTTTGACAAATTCCTCAACGTAGTACCGTAATGCATCGGCTTGCTGCGGTATGTCGCGGTGAAGACCCGCTCGACCAGGCTCGACATACTGCATACATGTATTCGTCAAACGGGAAAGATTTTGCGCTATGCCTGGGTGTTTTGAGTGGACTTTGGGGCGATGTTCGCCGAAACCAGCAAACATTGCTCTTCAGCGGAGCTGCAGTTAGATAGAAGCCGAGGGCAGTAAATTAGCAAAAGGTTTTGTTGTATTTAACGCGAACTCTGTTGCTTATCGAGTGTTTTTGGTGTGAGCCACCAACTTTCATCTACCTGTATCTATCTTTGAGCTTTCATCAGCTGTGGTGGCAGTGACAGCATCGTCTCTTGTGTGGTTTCGTTTCACCACCAGAGAGAGAGAGCATCGGGACCGATCGTCGGCGACTAACTGACACGCACCGTCTCCACAAGTGCGTAGCTATTCCAGTCGTGCCTTCCAGTGATGCGCATCCCTGCGCGTTGCACTACCTACACTTACTTATATACCAATCGCTGGATCTCACCCAATCACGGCGATCAGCTGCCGCAGCAGCAGCAGAATGTGGCACATGGCAGCAGCCGATACAGCCGAGCAGTGGACACGCATACATAGTCAACATAGCCCCTGCTCCACGCACCGCACCGCACCGCACCGCAGCGCGCCACACCATCTCAGTCGAGCCCGGTGGTGGTGCGCGGGTTCGAGCAGCCCCACCGTTGCACCGATTTGTATTTATGGAGGTGGTCCTTCTATGAAGCAATGCGAACGAGCAGACGTCCGGGTGGACGTCAAATTTTGGCTGAGGGTCGGCCCGAAAACTTTACTTTACACCACCTCAGCCCACAACCTGATGCCCCCCAACAGTAATGACGTGTCGAAATGTCCATCCATCGTCTCTCGGTACGAACACGTCAATTCGCTGTTCGTACACGAACGGACTTCCGGACGTCCCTAGTTGCGAACCAGCAAACAAAGCCACACCGGCAACAACTGGCTATTCTCACACCATCTGATGGATTGACCTTCGAACTAACTAACTGTCGGCCCGGCGACACGCCTCTCGGCCTTCCGTGGTACGTGGTACAGCTGTAGAAACTACGCAACAATTTGCAATTTTTTCTACGTTAGGGCACTTTCGAGTGAAGAACTTCTTCTTCGCGCAAACGTGTGGTTATGGCATATAGCAACGAATCTTGCTTGATTCTCTACGACTCGCTAATTATAGCGAAGTCTTTTGCAGCTCACGGATTTCATCACGTTCTGTGCAACGTGGAGGGTTTTCATGAACCACAGGCTGAATGTCAATGCAAACAATGCTGGAGCAGATATGATCTATACCACGCCGCGGTATGCCCGGCAGTTAGGTCTATAGCAGAACTAGCAAAGCGCTGGATTGTTGGTGTCTCAAAACATTTGATGTGACCTTAACACATTTACCCAGTTTGGGCGTTAATAAAACTGATACGCCGTATAGCGAAGTCCTAGTGCTGCTGCCCAAAAAACTACCACGCTTGACGTGACGCGTGGGCATGATATGCAATAATACGCCGATGAGATCGTCCGAGTACCAAAACTGGGCCAATTGTGGCACAGCCAGACGTCAGCTAGGAGCGTCGTCTCTGTGTATCGTGGACGGCTAAGATGAAGTCGAGAGCCGTGAACCCTATATAATAATAATAATAATAATAATAATAATAATAATAATAATAATAATAATAATAATAATAATAATAATAATAATAATAATAATAATAATAATAATAATAATAATAATAATAATAACAATAACCGAAACAGTGGCAGCAAGAGAACGCCAGCGCCGAGAAGCAAGGCTAGCTGAGACGGTGGAGAGAGCGACTGACAACGACCCGACAGATGTAAACAGTGAGGATGACGATCAACCGTCCGAAACAGGTGACGACATATCTCACGCTGCCGATGAGAGGGGAATGTGGAGTCACATCCCAACTCGACAAGAGAAAGCGACGAAAGTCGCCGCTAAGAAAGTAGACAAGGAGATCGCCTCCGCGGCTACTTAAAGCATACGAAAGAAAATATTTTCTACGGCTCTACCAGAATTAATTTTTCACTCTCCTGATAACCCTGATGCACTAAGACCGCTTAGTGTTTTAAGATAACTGTAGAGCTCAGCAAGCTTTTAATAACAACGCAAGGGAAATTGGCAATTTGCCTCAAAGGCTCAGCGCAGACGGCAACAGCAAAAAGCTAGATAGCATATGTGGTGTGAAAATACAACACTGCCCAGACACATCAGCATTCTAATGGAGTTAACCCTCAATTTACTGAGGAAAACATTTTAGATTGCCTCCGAGATCAAGGTGTAGATGAAGTTAACAGAGAAAAATATGCCATTGCCGCACGAGATAACCAGGGGAACACAACAAAGGCATGGCAAAATTCGGGCAGAGTGCGACTCCGCTTTGACGCAATGCCAATCGCTGAAGTGCGCATGGCTGGTGAGGTATTTAAAGTCGCATTGTGTGCAGGGTCTCCGATGCAATGTTTAAGATGCCACAAATATGGACATAAAGCCACAGAATGTCAAAGACGAGGGGATCCCACATGTAGGAAATGTAGTTGTCCCGGACATGAAATGTGGGAATGCCAAAATAAGGCTCGTTGGGCCAATTGTGGAGGTGCTCACGCATCCAATGATAACAGTTGCGGGGTCAGAAAAATATACAAAGAAGCGGAACGAGTGAAGCTCTGCGAAAAAGTGTCTGGACGCCTTCCTGTCTCAGTCGATTTTCCATCGCTCATAAAAGCGACACACAATGCCAGCTCTGAGCCCGTTAAGGGAGAGAAGTCATACGCAGAGATTGCCAAACCAACCACCATTCAAGCTCCCACGCAAGTTTTACATAAAGATGGTAAGACTGTAATCTGCAATCTCCCAACACCCATTGCTTCCAAAACACGGTCTGATGCAACAAAAAAACAGAGTTCAGAAAAAACGCTTATGATGTCACATGCAGGAAAGGAACACAGATTATCAAATGACTCTCCACATATTGTCATCGCGATCATAAAAATATGGCAGAAAATTAAACCCATGCTCTCCAAATGGCTAGATGAAAATCCAGTTATCAAGGCTGTCCTGTCATATCTCGAATCCGAGACTGGGATTGCCTTTTTAAAGACCGTTCTGGACGGTACTGATGACCCACAACTATCAGCATTGCCGGGAACTGCTGTTCAAAGTTCCACGAAACATACTTTAAATGACTAGCCAACAATGCCCCAACACTCGAGACGTCACCGAAAACGACTCGGAAATGGCTTTACCCCTTTCCCAGACACCATATGTCTGCAACCACTGTGGTCTAGCTGTACGATCTTCTAAGGATCTGAAAATTCATATAACACGTAAACACTCTCTAGCTCCTAGTCGAAGCCCCCGTACGGATAATATTCCGGGACCGAGTAACCAGGCAATCATTACATCTAACACCGACACCCAACCTGACTCGAAATTATTAGTACAAGTCTTATCATATGCTCGCAGAAGTTTAAGACTTGCCAGAATCATACCCCGTGGGGCTAGAGAAATCTGTGCCACAGCATACACGACAGCATTAAGCAACTTTAATACAAAGCTCGATCTGCAAAGTTGGAATAATCTTATGATGCTTCCATCATTGATGTTTACAGTACCTCGCCAAAGAGTTCAAGAGAAAACACTAACTAAAATTATTAAAAGTAATGTAGCAGAAATAAAATCACGAACACTTCAAAGTCTCGCTGATTCGGCCATACCTAGCACAACCGGCGAGAGGTTTCATTTCACTAACGACCAACACAGCGTGCGCCAAGCAGAGATGAAATTAGCAGAGGGCGATATTCGTTCTGCTGCTCGGACGCTACTGTCCTCAGACACATTGGCACCACACGATGAACATACCGAGTTTAAGCTACGGCGCAAACACCCAGTCGCTCCACCCGGGTGTCAAGAACACTTAGACCTGCTGAAACAACCGGCCTGGATTCTAGACCTAGATAGAATTGAAGGATCTCTCGTTTTTGAGACCATTCAATCTTTCCCTTTTGCAAGTGGAGCCGGTTAAGACGGCCTACGGCCTCGACATCTTCGGGACATGCTTAGCCAGACGATCCCATCTTCGAAGCGTCTACTGGACGAACTGGGAATTTTTATGGCTAGAGTGCTCAATGGGGCTTTGCCATCGTTCTGCCAGCGCGTCTTCTACAGTGCAAGTTTAACAGCCCTCCGAAAGAAGGATAATACCATTATGCCCATAGCATGCGGACTAACTCTACGAAGAATGGCTTCAAAGATCGCGATGGCTATGAACAAACAGGCCATTGTTGCTGTGGTTTCACGTTTCTTGGTATTTGCGTTTCTTTGCGATCTCGGCATGTTCAGCAACCCACCCTGACCTGATGGCGCTGTGCATCAGGTATGACGGAGCCACTGTACATGATACCGTGGCATCCCATACCAGGCATTTGCCGTTGGACCATGGCGGGATGGTGACGCCGTCTGGTCTTTTGTCGTCTTCGAGGCCCAACCTGGGCTCCAGGGTGCTTGGTATGCCGGCTCTACGAAGAGCCTTCTTTAGAATCGCGTTGATTTCCGCGTGTCTGGGAGCCCTACCAGGGCTTTTAGTGCAGCTCAAAGGGTGCAGTCCGTCCTCATCCACTGTTTTTCCACACGCCTTACACTCGTATGGCTCACATATGGGAGCGCCTATTCTCAGAGCGGCCACCATGTGGAAGGAGGTGTTGTCCAGCATGGTGCCCAGCTGTGATGAAGGAAGTACTCTTAGGAAGCCACTGCTGAAAGTGTCACGGGCAGCTATGAATACCGCTCTCTCTGTCGGGAACTGGATGTCATCTAAGATCGTGCGAGCGGTCGTTTGACACTTGTAGCTGTCAAGCATGTGCTGTGTAGGGTGTTGCTCCCAGGGGCCAGGGCCTATCGCTTGTCTAGCTGCCAGCTCAGCTTCGTCCCTTCTTCCGCGCAGCACAGAATGAACATCCGGTTCTAGCAACGTCTCCGCAAGCCCCGAGAACTCTATGATAGAGGCCGCGTAGCACAACGCAGCAAGCTCTGCCACGGACCTTAGTCCCAATCCTCCTTCGCTGAGAGGAAGTGTGGCCCTTTCCCAGGATCTGTCGGTAAGGCCCACGTTTAGAACTTCACTCAGTATCTCCTTTGCCACCTCGTCAAATGCTTGCAAATTATCACAGTGGTGGCCTGTGGGGGACGTGCGTAGAATGTAGTTTAGCCTAGGTGATCCTAGGCTGTATCTCCATAGGTATAATATAGCTTGTGCGTGCATCGCCAATAGCCGAGTTTTGATACACCGGAGGGCGTCCCGTTTATCCAGGATAGTTTTCGAGATCTTCCGAGATCCAATAGGCGCTCCCAGGACTTCTAGGTCAGGCAACTCAATTATCTTTGTACCAGGCAGGGCGTCTGCAATGAGTTTGCATGCCTCATCCTGCTGGTGGGAGGTTCCACCTACAGCTATGACCTTGCATTTTGAGGCGTTAAGAGTTAAGCCTCCCTCCTCAGCAAACTGTAGCACTTCGCGAATGTCGGAGGCCACTATGTTCGCCGGGCCGCCTAGTATACCATCGTCTAGGCACCACACATTTAGTGAACTTTTCATGCGGGACACTAATCCTGAGATTCCTAAACTAAATAAAGGGGGCCCAATCGAATCTCCCTGTTGTACTCCGTTGGCTGAGAGAAGAGGCTCACTCTCTCCCCAGGACAGCAGTGATGGCGTGCCGTAGCTCTGCCACGCTAAGCGAAACATTTGTGGAACTTTCGCTTTAACTTCATTAAGGATAACATCGCGTCGGATGGTGTTGAAGGCGTTTCGGAAATCTAGTTTTACCAGGACTCGTGGGGGTCCCTCTGTATCCGTGAAAGCCTAAGTTGCGTGTGCTGCAGCTTCAGCTCCGCCTTTAACTGAAACGCCAACCTGGTGAGGTGCCACCGCCTTCACGATTGCCGTCCTATTGATGGCAATCGCTACTTTGGCAACCAGCCTACGTAAAGTAAGGCCGCACGCTATCGGTCTAATGGAACCGTCTTTTTTCTTCAGGGCTGTCAGATTTGCCCCATAGAAGATTGGGTGGCAAAAACTTGGCAGCCCGCCACTTAGAGTCAAGTTAGTCAGACAGCGCAGTTCCGCTAGCAGTCTTTCGGAAGAAGGTATTGTGCTGTCCAACATATCTCTCAGATGTCGAGGACGTAATCCATCCAGTCCAGAGCCAGATGCTAGTGAGAAGGAGCGAACCGCATTACCTACGAGCTGTGCCGGAACGATGAAAGGCTCATCCGTGGGAGGTTGCTCAAAGTTGATCAAGCGGTCCCTGACGTGAGCCGGAGGAGAGGGATGCTTGCTTCTAAGTTCCTGAGTCGTGCGGTCGTCGGGCAATGCGAAAGACTCTGTCGAAAGTAGAGTGCGTGCGGCGGAGCGTATGTCTCCCTCAGCTAACTTGCGTTCTGCCCTTGCGACAATCTGGCGGTCGGTGAGGTGCTCCTTGCGCGACTGTGTGAGGCTGTGGTGCGGTCTATCAGAAAGATCAGCGCCTTCCATTGGGAATCTGTTATGTTCTTCCTAATTACTTGGCACAATGTGATGTCGTTGCTTTTTAGTTCTGGAATATGCAACATGAGTGTCGGCAAAGTCATTAATCTGTGCCAGGATTCAGCGTCTAGTCTCGAGTTGAAGTGAGAGAGGGCTTCCGCGTAAGCTGCGCAACAGATTTCCCTGACTCCTCTCGGGATTATCCTGCCTAGCTTCGTGCTTTTGCGAGCACGAGCTAGGATACGGGTAAACGTTTGTGGATCGTTGTCAGAGGTAATGTCGGCTGGGTCTCTCTGGTCCTGGGTCGAAGTATGTGGAGCGGAGCCATCGGGTGGCCGGTCAAAGGAATGTGTGTGGGTTTGTCCTCCGTGAACACGGATTTTATGTATGTGTAGTCCGCGCAGCGATTTTACGGATTTTCTACAGACGTCGCAGATGATTGTTAGCTGGGGACGGGTTTGAAGATGATCGGGATTCGGTTTAGTGGGTTTGCTGTTCTTTATTATTATTATTATTATTATTATTATTATTATTTCGTACTGGTGCTATGCAGTGAAACAAAATGGGCGCTGGCTTGGCTGTAACTATCGTCTTCTTAATTTTTGCCTTTCCAAAGGAAAACGTCGTTTTCGTTGTTGGCGCGATGAGTTGTTGATATAACTGTTGGCGCCACTTTGTAGATTAGATGTTCCAACGTCACATTTTAGTTGAGCAGCCGTTAGAATTCGAATTTGAATGGCAGCGGAATGCCACTTGAAGCCTACGGGCCGTTACGCGGGTGGTTTCGTTTTGTTTCACCATGTCGTGTGGATCTTCACAGCCTCATGGCTGCTCGTGCCTCTGTCGCATGGCCACACACAGTACACTAAACTGATCACTGAGTTACAGGCATCACTCTCGTACTCGTATGTTACTTCCTGGGTTTACCAACCTGCACACACATGAATAGACGTTTTTCCTTGGAGCTCGATATGCGCACGTCCGCACTCTTTGGCATCCGCCGTAACACTCTTATTATTATTATTTTTACCTCGCGTCTATAATTAACCTGCGGTTGCGAAACGACCCCTTAGTTCAGGCCTTCTTACTGGTAGCCACAGGTGGACTGGGTCTGCCTGAAGCAGTCTCACTCTCAGTCGCAGCACACATAGCATCATTGCATTCGGCGACTAGTGGCGTTGAGTCTATCCTGGACCCCCAAGCGGTTGCGAATTTTCAGGCTACACTTAAGCGGACTCAGAATGACGCCATCGCATTTTGTGGGTCTCTACCGGAGACACCTTCCCCTCATCGGGTGCAGGTGCATGGCTGCACGCCCTCCCGAGCCCTCAGGTCGGTACCCTTCTGGACGACGAGTCTACACGAATACTAGTCGGGTTGAGGTTGGGGGCAGAGCGAGTTTCCCCACACCGGTGCAGATGCGGTGACGAGGTCAACTCACTAGGTCACCATGAACTTTCCTGTGCCCAGAGTTCAGGCAGAATCGCACGCCACTCAGCTTTGAACGAGCCATTTAGCAGAGGGCTGCGATCCGCAGGCTACCCATGCATTTTGGAGCCGTCTGGCTTAGTCAGAGACGATGGAAGGAGACCTGATGGTATGACCCTGACTCCCTTCGAGCGGGGCCAAATGCTGGTGTGGGACGCGACCGTAACCGACTCTTTAGCCCCCTCAATAGTCGGTACGGGCGCAACCCGCCCAGAACACGCGGTAGCCCTAGCGGAAGCAGCCAAGTGCAGAAAGTATTCAAGCATCGGTTACCCACACTTGTTCTCACCCCTTGCATTCGAAACATTGGGGGGGGGCTGGGTTGCTCACGACAAAACTGCTCAGGGATGTCGGGAGAAAATTAGTGCTTGCTACAGGAGACAAGAGGGCGGGCGAGTATTTACTGCAACGTCTGTCATTAGATGTTCAGAGGGGGAATGCCGCTTCGGTGAGAGGTACCCTGGCTGGGTGGACCAGCCCAAGCCTGGACCTAACGCCTTGAGGTTTGCCCCAGCGGGCTGTGTACATGTTCTTACATCACAAATGTATATTTCGCTACACTTAAATAAATTTTGAGTATATATGTGTATATGTATGTATGTATATATATATATATATGTATATATATATATATATATATATATATATTTATACATGTATATAATAATAATAATAATAATAATAATAATAATAATAATAATAATAATAATACATCCTCAGCAAGAGTTAGACGAAATGTCTTAGGAAATCAGTCACCTCAACTACGAGATTACATGCTAGCGGACGCGAATACGGCAAATGCATCGACAACTTCAGCGCTTGGAATGCACCCAATCTGACCACTAACGAGATTTTTGTACGCCGGCAAGCAGTGCAAAAAATAAGGAAACGTATTTAAACGAAATTGACAGTGGCTTTGTGGCTTGATACGAGCAAGTCAGATTAAAATAAACTGGCTAAGCGATCAGATAGAGCGCACCCTAGACATCATTTCAAACCGTCTGTAGTCCAGATGAACCAAATGTCAAATCAACGGATAGTGCACTTTGTGTCTTTCTACTATATGTCGCCTTTTGAACACCAGCGGAAATAAGTGCGCTAACAACGTGGTCGGGTAGCTGCACTCCTAATGCGGCTCCCAGTGGCTTCACTGTTCTGTGAGTGTATAGTGCCACCATTAGTATTTCAAATAGTGCCACAATTTGTGTTGCTTGCAACTTTCTTGCTGCAGGCGCTCCAACAGTCCTGCATAAAGTTCTTCTGTGATCTTGTTACCGCTCTCAAGACTAGAATTGGCTAGAATTATGTCACGTTGATCCGAAAGAGCCGTAGCCATTACCTTTTTGGACGATCCCAATTTGTCGGGGCACCCTCATCGAAGGTCCTTCACCGGTGGACACAATCGGCGAGATGGTGAACCCAACATTCATCAACGGTCACGAATCTGCGTCAAAAATCCAGCGTACATTTTGACATCTTGACCAACTTTTGCGTTGAGAAGCGAACAAAAAACACGCCCGTCTTTTTGCTCCTGGGACCTGAGTATTTTTCTCTGAGCCGTTTTTACCGTCAAGTTATCCTGTAGGGTAAAGTGCACACTAACCGTTGGGCTTATAAACGTGCGTCATCCTTGGCACTTGTGCGACCACTTTTTAAGTTATTAGTTGCGTTGGAAACAATGGCCAAACGTGGCACAGAGTCACCGCGAGCCTCGTCTAACTCAGTTATCACCTGGGTCCAACCTTTAAAAGAGAAATGCTTGATAACCGCTTTTTTTTCATCTCCTGATCGCTCTAAATCGAATGCGAACGCTTCTTACTACGTGTTCTCGGAGAATCGCAAATCATGCAACCATCAATGAGTTCAATTATTGCGGCGCCAATTGATGCAGTGAAACAGTGTTAAATGACGTTTCATTTTGGTGGCATGCGTCTGCGCCTCGCGACCAGAGGAGACACATGGGTGTGTGTGTGTGTGTTTTGACCATTGACTGTGCCTACCTAACAAAGATGATTTTCATAAATAAACTATAACATAGGTGTCCGGGTTCGAGCAGCCCCACTGTTGCCCTACATTTATACTTATGGGGGTCCGTCTATGAAGCAATTAGGCGAAAAGCAGTCCCATGGACGTTAAGTCTTGGCTGCGAGCCAGCCCAGTAAGTATTGCTGTTTGATTGTTTACATTCTACTACAAACGAAAAACGCTAGCTGACGATCGACGACGAAGAGAGACTAAACCGTGGTTGACTTATACAACAGGGCCACCGATTAAGAAATGGAAAGACCGAGTTCGAAGCCCGCTCGTGTAAACGTTTTGTTTTGCTTTTGAGTGCGACAGCTATTTATACAGTCGACACCAAAAAGCGTCACGGTCCCCGAGCCCCAACCACCTTTAATTATTGGCCCGCGCTCTCTGGGCATCGCCCGACTGCGCAAAGATGAAGCGCCGTCAGCGTTGCGTTTGTACACACACCTCTTCTGAGATTCTACCATGCCGGCGTAACATAGTTTCCGATAGGTGCCATCATCGGCGAATCCTCGGTCAACACCGCTAACAAATCAAGACCAGAAATTGACAGCCATGACATTTGGCTCACATGGCCGTGTGTGTAGTATTGTTTCAATACTCGCACTAGACTCGTTTGCTTTCTCAGCTGAGAAAAATGAAACCGGTGTTAGATTCTGGCTTTGTCTGCGGGAATCTTCGAAAAACCGTACTACACAGTGCAAGGAGCCAAATTACTTGCCGGAGACGAATGGCCCGAATATATAACCGATAGGAATAAAAACTTTAGTGCGTTTGATTGCCTTGTCGTCAAGCAAAGCCTGAGTCTGATCGCGAGCGTTATAGTTCACGTATTGTTTGTATGTATGTCTAGCGAACCCAGTTGCTTGTGAGTTCTTGTTAATAGTCAACTTTCATTTATTTGAGTCAGCTGTAGGTCCTCGCGTGGCCAGCTTCGTACCCGGAGGCATGAGGGGTGCGTGTCATGTGGCGGTTAATTGCTGTAGTTTTTGCCATGAGTATGTTCCTAAAAAGTTTTGTCGCGTCTAGCCACTGGGGCAAAGACGCCTGCATTGGCTTGCAAATGCTGGGCAGGCCAGCCCCCAACGTATACAATGTCAATAACGTAGCGGAAACACGCTGCTCCGCTCATGCTGGACACCTCCGAATCGTGCGTTCTGGGCTGTAATGTCGAGCCCGTCGCCGCAGTGGACGCACGTGGGGCTGGGAGCCTTCCCGATCCTGAACAAGTAGGACTGAAAGTCCCCGTGTCCCATCAAGACACCTGGATAGTGTGGAAAGTTACCTCTCGCGCGGGCCGATTTAACCAGTCTTTGATGTTTGGTATAAACTTCCGGAGACTGGCTCACTCCTTCTGCCATATGGCGATGCTACGTTGCCGTTCTTCTTCCTTCTTGAGTGAAAGGTCCTCCCACAGGCGGCGGTGGCGGCGATCTTCCGCCTTCAGATCCCCGGGGAACCGTTCCGGCAAGTAGAAGCGCCGCCGCTGTGCCGCTCACCGTCTGATACGCCATGATCACGTCATGAGGGCTCTGACTCGTAGGGCCCGGCGCAGGCGGCTTAGATTCGTTACATTTGCTCAAGTGCTAGCAGGTCAGGCGCCGGCCTGGCCTGCTAGCACTTTAGCAACTGTAGGACTAACACTTTAGCAACTGTAGGACTACTGACTCGGCCACGGACATGATGATGTGTCGTTTGGGGTGCCGGGGTCCGTAGTAGTGCCTTCTGATGCGCATTGCATTACCCATACTTACCAAACGCCATATCCCACCCGAACGGGGATCAGTCGCTGCACCGTGTACTGCACATGATGACGTGCACGCAGCAGCCGACGCACAGCGGTGGACGTGCCTGCCTACACAGAGTCAACGCCCGCTCCACACACCACACGACACCTTAGCTTAGAGTCTACCCTAACTGCGTGTTACATACAGCTACATAAGCTATAACTACACAGCAATTTTAGCGTTACTACGTTAGCACATTGGAGTGAAGAAGAGGAAAAAGAAGAAGAAGAAGAAGGAGAAGAAACCACGGATGTTCCCTAACGACGACGACGACGACGACGACTAGCCCAGTTGGACAATTTGCCACGGAGAGATCCTGCATTTCCTTGACTGAATATATAGTGCATGCATTGCTTGTACAGATATAACAACGAATCTTGAGCCACGATCTACGATCGCTATTTACTATTGCGGTCGCTGCTACTGCTGCGAAGCTGCTTGTGCTGACGCGCGGATATGCGACGCAATACGCCGACGAGTTCCTCCGAATGGCTAAGCGAAGCCAGCTATGGCTCATCCAGACGTCACGCAGAGCCGTCGTTCTGGCGTATCATGGGCGGCTCCGGGCGCTCTCAGCGGGAGTTGGACGACATGGTTCAAGAAGTCAGACAGTTGCGTTACGAGATTGAATGCTTCAAGATGCAAATAAGCGCCCTGGAGCGGCGACTCGACCTTAACGAACCCGATGTGACCTCTCGCGAGATTCAAGTACGCCGGCAAGCAGAGCAAAAAAAACAAAGGTTTGAGAGCGAAATTGAAGAGTTTCGTAAGTTGATAGAAGAAAAGCAGGCCAACATAAGCCGGATCGAACATCTGATAGCTTCAGGCTAGCTGCAGTCAAAATAAATGAAAAGAAGAAAATTCAGCGGAACGTGCACTTGTGCTTTTTTACTATAAGTACTAGTTTTTTTTTCGGTGTGAAAAAGCAGCAGAAGGCTGAGAATGAAGAGCCGCGTTAAAAACGTGGCCGAATGGACGCACTGCTAACGCGGCTAACAGTGGCTACTTTACTAAGCTGTGGGTTCGTAATGGTTCCACAATCTTGTTCTGCTGGTAACTTTCTTGCTGCTGGCAGCTGTTCACCAGTCCTGCGTAATATTTTCATGGGGTCATTTCTCTCTCAAGACACTAGAACTTAGCTGAGAATTATTCCACGTTGGTTTCAAAAAACGTAACCATTACCTTTTTGACCGATCCCAATTTGTCATGGCACCCTCATTGAAGGTCCTTCACCGGTGGACACCATCGGCGAGATGGTGAACCCAACATTATCGACGGTCACGAATTTGCGCCAAAAATTGAGCGGATGTTTTTTCATCTTTATCAAATTTCGTCGAAATGCGCCCTAAACGTGCCTTATACCTGTTTCTCGTGCAACCTTTTTGAAGTCACTAATTCAGTTGGAAACAGTGGTAAAGCGTTGCACAGAGTCACCGTGAACTTCGTCTAACTCAGTTGTCGCTTGGGTCCAACCTTTGCAGAACAAAAAGCTTAATAATCGCTCTTTTTCCCTCCCGATTGCTGAGTCAAGTGCTGGCACCTTCTTGTGTTTCCGCAAAATCTAATCGTGCAGCTAATTCAGAGTTCGATTACTGTGGCGTCATTTAGTGCAATGAAACAGTGTTGAGTGACGTTTTCATAGACGCGCGACGCTGGCTTGGAAGCATCTTCACGGGACGTTAGGACCTCAGCCTGTTCAGGCCAGGCCGTCTCTCGAGGGCCTTTGAAACATTCCTTCGACTACGTGATTGTTTACATGTTATTGCTGCTGTTTATTTACACTTGACTATAGACGACTCAGACTAGACGACATCTTCCTGTTGCAATGTCCCTTACGGTACATTATCAGGCAGCAGGCCAAAGGCGGCAACGGTTAAACGCTGCCGTTGACTCAACCCGCTTACTGGAGCTCTCGCCAGATGTTCTCCCTGTTCCGAACCCCCTGAATGTCGAAGTATATGCAACACAAGTTCAAAATGTCATACTGCACAGCGTGCGTCCCCAGCCGAGTAAACCTCGAAAAACCTGTTTGTATACCCGAGAATGCCGATCTCTGAAACACTGTATGATTCAGACGTATATCTTGGCAAAAATTCGTCCGGAAATGACCTTCCTGTATACGAATGCCAGCCGGATCTATAAAAAGGCGGTGCGTAGAGCTAAACTGGAGCACGAGATAGAAGCACAAAACAAGCTTCTCAGACAGTCCCAGCTTCATCCACATCAATGGCTACGCTCCGAGATGCGCTCAACAGCCTGTCCAGTATCACCTGAGAGGCTGCATAGTTATTTTCGACAGATGTTTGCCATCTCATCAACGATTCCTAGTTGCATCCCGATATACGTCTCGGTTTGGGGACAAAGGACAACCAAAGCTCGACAGGAGCTGGTTCGCCCTATCGGTATCTCGGAGGTTGTGGATGTGATAATGAAAGCGCCGTCAGGAAAGGCTGCGGGCCCAGACCTCGTTCGAAATGAACATCTGCAGCAGGCGATTATTCTGGCTCCTTGTCTTGCTTCTCTCTTCAACGAAATCTTGAAGACATCGCACTTACCTGAAGAATGGAAAGTCAGCCTTTTAAGTGTGTTACCGAAGGGAAAAGGGGATCCCTTGATACCTTCGTCGTACCGTGGCATAGCAAAGAAAAGCGTCATTTACAAAGTACTGTCAGCATTGGTAGCACGTCGACTAGAAGATTTTTTGGAAAGTACCGAGTGCTTGCCAGAGCAGCAGCACGGCTTTAGGCGAGGGAGGTCGACGATGACGGCTTGCTCCGTTCTTCTCAATAGTATTCAAATGACTCTCCGGGTTAAACGTAACTTTCTTTTTGCTGTTTTCGTAGACTTAAAGGCGGCTTTTGATACGGCGTCACGAACAATAATCCTAGAAAAATTAGCGCTATGTGGTGTTCCAGCGGTAATACTGAAGTTATTACAAGCTATGCTGCAGGAGGGGTATGTAATCATCGACGACGGGGTAACTGAACACACCCCTATTACTCAGACTACAGGAGTTGCACAAGGCGATAATCTTAGCCCGCTATTATTCTCAATATTGGTGAGCGATCTCCCGGACAAAATCCAGCGTAGACACCCGCAAGTTAGTACACTCATGTATGCTGATGACCTCGTCCTCTACTCCCGGAGTCGATTTCATCTGCAGCAATCGCTTGCTTCACTCCAAAAGTTTGTTGACCTAAATGCTCTAGTGATAAACGTAGCAAAAACGAAAGCAATGAAGTTTCGCCGCGGAGGTAGGCTCGCAGAAAAAGACGAATTGCGCTTAAGCTCAGCACCAATAGATTTTGTTCAACATTTTTCTTATCTTGGAGTAATCTTTTCGACGCAGGGTTTAAATTTCACTAAACATATCGAGGTAAGAGCTCGTAAGGGCATTTTATCGTTTCATAATATCCCCGAGCCTCATCGGTTGTCACTAGATGTCGCTCTCAAACTTTTTAATTTAAAGATTGCGCCGACCGCTGCTTACGGGATACAGGTCATATGGCCCCACCTATCAAAAGCAAATCTGGAAGTACTTGACAAAACTAAAGCCAGCTTTCTAAAAAGAGTGCTAGTAGTTCACCGCACTAGCCGCAATCGTCTTGTGTATCTGTTGGCCTCGACACCACTTTTTGTGGAGGAGCTCAGGGCAACTTATGCTTTACCGAAAACGGAGGCCTTTGAGAATCATCTTGCCGAATGGGAGTATAAATTTGCGGATGTTGATTTGCGTTTTTATGAGACTAGAGCGATGACTACAGACTACTGGAAGAGCCCATGTTGTAGAAACAGATACTTCGTCACTGGGGTTGCAATGCATGGATTTCATATGAAGATATGTATACGAAATGGGTGGCATGAGATATCAGCCGAGTGTGAATGCAACCTATGCGGCAAATCATGTGATCTGTATCATCTCCAACAGTGTAAAAAAGCAAAGTCGTTGATGAAATTTACTTAGGAGAGCTGTAGCACATATGTGCATAAACCAAATATTGGTTAATAAACAATACATTCAATAGACGACTCAGAGAACAAGCGCGGTGCGTGGCTTATGCAACAGAGTCACCGACTAAGAAGTGGAAAGACTGAGTTCGAATCTCGGTTATGTATTTTTTAGTTTTTTCTTCTTTCTTTTATATTACGCTTCTTTTATTAGAACTGAAACAGTTGGACAAGCTCGGAGACGATACTTACGCCGGTACAATAGGCATCCTCAAAACCGTCTTTCGCAGGTAGCCCATCGAAAGTTATACGTCCGATAGCTTCGAAGAAGAAGGGTCACTGCTAATTTTATTCAAGGCAATTCACAACACATTGCCTTCAGGAATTAGAATTTCTGGTGAAAATCAAGTGTTCTAGCCGTCTAGACTTCTAACATTGATTCAGCAGCTTGCCTTTTGAACATCAAGCAATTAAACGGGATACACGTAAACCTCCGGTCTAGCTTGGCCCTAAAACCTACAGGACTAGAATTTAAGGCGCATTCCTTTCACAGAAGCAGAGATCCTCGAGGAACTCAAAAAGCTGACGTGACTCAAGTTAGTCGCCTGCATGCTACTCGGAGCGACGGACGGACGAAAGCCTTTAGGCCGAGTTCTACTCACATTCTATCGACAGCCACCGACCTCTATTTTTAGTCGCAGCCCCCAGTGTTCGAACCTGATCAACCGACCGTCTGCTTTAAGTGCGTCCGGGGGGGTTCTTCAATTCAAACAACGACGACGACACTGCCGACGCAGCCTAAGACCACAGACGCTGAACCCAGCCTAAAAGTTCCCTGCGCGGTGACTGGCCATATTATACACAAGGCGTAGTCAAGCTACGACACACCAGGGCCAAACACCCAGCAGCTGTATCAGCGTCTTCCCATATTGATTGAAGAGTCATCACGCCGATCCCTCAATTAAAAACACTTTAGTCAGACTCCAATCCAGACGCAATTATGAGTGTGGCACCAGGTTACATAACCTGACGACCCGTATAACCACTCAAAGAAACGCGCCAACTCACGCTGATTCTGATGTTGCTCGAAGGGTCCTAGCTAGATTATCCGACGGAGACTGCACCAATACTGGTGGAATTCTTACATCTGCAGACACGTTTTCATCTGACGAAGATACCATCAAAGCCCTAAGAGCGAAACACCCGCCTGCACCAGCCGAGCCCATTTGGACTGAACCACCAACAGCGAGTTTCGGATCCACGAACAACGAAGACAGCTTCGCTGCAGTTCGATCCTTTCTCCAAGAAGGTTCTCAGCAGGATTGGACTTTATCTGTGCGAGACTGCTAGCCGAGTTGCTGTCCCCAGACCTCGAAGAAACAGCAAATAAGTTGGTTAAATCTATAGCCAAAATAAATGTCGACATAATGCGTTTTGGGCAACCAACCGCCAGCGGGACCTTTACCGTTAATTTTTGGGGCGAAATTATTCGCATTGAAAAAGAAAATCTGTGATTCTCTTCGACCGATAGCATGTTCATCATTTCTACACGAAATTGCTTCGAAGGTCGGCATAACAAAGGACCGCTCACACACCGAATAGAGGGCTGACAACTCGGGCTCCCGGTCAAAGCCGACGTGGAGACAGCAGTTCGTACCACTCGCTCATTCCTGGCCTCCAGGACTTGTCCCACGTACTTGCTCAAGCTGGATTTTTCAAATGCCTCCAATATGGTGAGGAATTTTCCAATATGGTAAGGAAGAACGACTTGCTAAAGACAGTCAAGGACTTTACCCTAAACGTGTACAATACGCCGGGTCGTCTTCATATGGGCAATATATAGACGTCCAACTTTCTGTGAAACGCCTGATTTAATAATAATAATATCGTCCGAAACAGGCATACAACAAGGATGCCCCGTTGGTCCACCCTTGTTTTGCCTGGCAGTTACCGAGTAAGTTATGAGAACCAACATGGCTTTTGAAAAAGGAAAATTTAAGAACTCAACTCGTCAAAATGACTTTAGATTGGCGGCCCATTATGATAAACAAGAGGCTGGTTTTAAATTGTGTATATTCTGATTTCTCGAAGACATTCGATAAAGTAAGCCATGTGAAACTTCTACAAAAACTTACTTGGTGCTTGAATGATAATACTCGCTATCAGTTACATGCCCTACCCAAGGCATTATTAGGAATCTTAAAACATAATGCCACTAGAATCTCGTGAGTATGTGTCGGCCTCCGATTCGATACGCCGCTTTTTCACTTTCACATATGCCGATGCGGGGAGCCGGTGGGCATTAGAACGTGGCTATATGCCCTACCCAAGGTATCATTAGGAATCTTTAAGCATGATGCCATTACAAGAGTATGTAGTGGCATTTCTACAAAATGTTGAAGATCTAAGAAGAGAAGAGCTAAGATAAGACACTTAGCTATCTTACCTTCTCGCAGAACGAATATCTTGCCTTTTCGCGTAAACATTAGCTTTAGAATTGGGTGCGTGCCCCTCCGGCGTTTCTCAGAGATTAAGGATCGACCCACTTTTATTTTGCATATCTACGTTAGGTCTTAAAAACGTTACCCCAAATCGGCGACACGTAGCCTTTGGCGGGGCGGTCTCGGCAGGCTACGCTGGCAGTCTAGCCGAGACAAGGAAGCTTGCCAAATACGCTTCCATCGGGTACCCACATGAGTTTCAGCCGCTAGCATTTGAAACCCTGGGCGGCCCAGGCAACATCACCCGCAAACTTCTCCACAGAGTCGGTGAGCAGTTAAACCTTGCAACTGGTGATAAGCGATCTGCAGGTTTCTTGAGACAACGTCTCGATCTCGACGTTCAACGCGGTAATGCTGCGTCCGTCCGGGGCACACTGCTAAGGTGGTCTCAGCCCACTCTTTACGAGATGGAATAACATTGGAGACAATTGTCGCTCCATTGGCATCATTCATAAATTATAATATATATATATATATATATATATATAGCACCAAAAAAAAAACCACTATGCTTCTGACCTGCCAACACCGCTAACGAAAGACATGTACTACAGAGTATTGGGGCGATTTATTAATCTTGTGCGGATAACGAAATTCGTATATCGGTGCCGAGTGTAAAATATCGTGTCTAAAGGAAGCCCATAACTACATGCTAGTAGATAGTTTAAATAGCATTAGGTACCTCGCAACTGGACATTAGCACTCGTATCACACAAGTCATTCGATCAACTAGTAGTTGTATTTAATATCATACTTTATTACTTTATAATTAGTAATTACAATTTTACATAAGGCTTTATAACAGTTTAATTGTTCCTAACTTAACCATTTGTTGTGAAGTTTACCGGTCTTACTTAGACAAACACTATAAAGCAATGGACAGTGTACAGAGGAAACTCCCTCGTCGCGTTTCATTAAGGTTTAGCATTGCCCAAAAATCTATTGTGTTAAGCCCTATTTGGAAACTTCAGTACAGAGCGAATCGTCGCAAGTACAATCGTTTTACAAACGTATAAAATATACCAAACTCTTTAGCGTTCGTTTCAACAATGTTAGAAGCTGTAACACCATTTCATCAAAATAAATTGTCAACACAGAACGTGTAAATAAAGTTCTGTCACATGCATTTGTGGCGGATTTGAGGCACACAAGTAAAGACTCTTGTATGAATCTGAAATTAAAATTTTGTAAACCGTGTCCCCCTTTGAAGAAATAAAGGTGCATTTGAATTGAATTGAACTGAACCTTAGCACCATGCTGCTGTCGAACTCGGAGAACTTTAGAACGGCCTCCGCGGCCTCCGCCTGGGTCTTGATGTTTCTGCTCCCCCGCTGATGCCAAGGGTCTTACCGTAAGTTGAGCTGTAAGGAGGCTGCACCCAAGAAGCAGGCACGCCACGACGCCGAAAATGATGTGCTTGTAAGAGCCTTCAGACAAGCGGTTTTTGTCGTGCGCATCGAGCCTATGCGGCGAGCTATACGATGATATCCCGCACGGTAGGCGGCATTGCGCTCTGAAAACGACGAGAGGGACAAACCTCACCACTACGAAGTCTTGGGGAACGAGCACACCACCTGCCTGTTCATCAGAGAGAACACACATCGCACGTGTCGGGACTGCAGGACTGCGGACATCGGCCATAACGCGGGCAATCGGTCATCAGATCATCGAGAAGACGAACGGAGACAAACAACATCTACAGCGTTCCTGAGGCAAGTGAAAAGATGTCGAACCCAGTGGCGTGGTGGTGCGTTTGCGTGTGCTTCGAAACCGAAGGAGACACCACATAAGTGCACGCGTTCGAGCCCCATCGATGCACAACATTTGTATTTATGGGGTCCTTCTTACGGAGCAATGCGAAAACAGTCCCGCGGCGGACGTTAAACGTTGGCTGAGGGTAAGTCCAAAACAGTTCGTACAAAAAGAAAGGTGATCAAGACATAGCCGCTAATAGTCGTTTCATTTCACTCGTAAACTATATATCTATAAGCCTTTAATCGAAAAAAACAATGTCTTTACACTTGAACAAACATCCTAATTTGGTCAGATTTCCTGTTTCAAATAAATTCGGTTCCCGCAAGGGCAAGCCTACTGAGCTTGCATTGGCTCACTTGGGGCACATGGTGATTAAACCGGTCAACAAGAGCAATATGTAATTGATGCCTGGTTGTTTTTTTTTTCTAAACGTTGCGGCTATCTCCACCTACCCTAACTACTCTTCTTCTCCCTACAAATGCTTGACCGGCTGTTTGACCCTTGGACGATTGGACTGGTTTCGATCTTACACCTCTCGTCGGAGGTAGGCGGTTGCAAGTTGCAAGGATTCGCATGGTTCTATAGATATTGGAACTTCAAAGGGTTCACGTTCCTGATTCTCCCTGATTCATCTTGGGGTAGTGTCGAACCAAGAGGAGCAAGCTGCCTTCAGCTATTCCGTTCGCTAATGCTGCTGCCACACTCTTGCCTAGCACAGACCGACCACTCGAATGCTGACACTGACATATGTCGATCACTGACTGATTCTAGTGGATGAGGAGGTCGGTATTTTCAACAGCGTTGTCCTCGTTGTTAACATCAAAAAGGCTAGAGTCGTTACATTTTGACCCCGCATGCCAACTTTCCGCTCTTTGGCTAACAGATTTTGCTTTCGCAGTCAACCAAATGTGCCTGTGCTCAGCGACAAGATTAAATGACAGCTTCGCCTTGATGCTTTCAAAACGCTGTTATGACGCTCTGCGAACGCTACGACACGCCATATAGCGTTCATTCCCGGGCAACTGGACGCCGGGAGGGTGGAGCCCTTCTCAGAGTCAGAGTGGGATTTAAATTATACTGTTGATGTTTATTCACCATTATTGGCAGCTGTTTACAATACTCACAGGCTATTCCGCACAAGTACGTCAATTACAGCAGTTGTTAATGAGCATACATTTCATTGCGTGATATCGGTCGATGTTAATTTCACCACAATATTTACGAACACATTTATTGATTTGAAAACGTTTTCCCTTTAGACAAAGGTGTTGGTGGTATCCGCGGGTCCGTCTGTAAATTTTTGGATTACAAAGTTCCCGTTTCGGATTTTAGCTTTAAATATACTAAATTCAATCCTAAAGTCCATTTGTCGGAAATCCTTTAACACTATGGCTAAGGAAACCGCCTTTACTTTTATTTCTTCAATACGCCTAGTAAAACACAGTTTGCGTGTCACTGTCCGTTTAAAATTGTGATACGTTGTATCTAGCTAAAATGTCTCGGATAAGGTATAAGTTTGGCCTTTAATATTGAAATCTTCACGGAGAGTGAGTAAACGCCGATCCCTCGGGACTGCATCAACAGTTTTTTAAATCAATAAAAGCTGCGTAAGTCACATTCTGTTTTCGAGTCTCTACGTGTTCTATTACATCTCTAAGTGCTCTTTCATCCAAACGCCCTGGAAGAAATCAATTTTGCTCTGCCGGTAAATATTTGAAACATTTTAGAAGGAGCAGAGTGGCAAGGATTGATGTAAGAATCTTGTACACTACGCTGGTTAGTGCTATACCGCGGTAGTTTTCTGGCTCTGTAGTCTTTTTTAAAGAAGCTCTTTTCCTCAAAAATTGGCTGCAGAAAACTTTTCCTCCACTGGGATGGGATTGCACCTTGTCTAAAACAGGTGTTGTACATCACTGTGAGGGCAGGGTTGGTCACTGAAATCGCAACTTTGAGATGTTCGTAAACAATCTGGTCAGGTCCGGCAGACTTTCCATTCTGTTTTGTCATGATACTACTGAAGGACCTCTTCCTCTGTGAAGTCACTCCACGGTCCATCGCTCTCATGTTCTTCTTCTCCTTGCAAGACACAGTCGCGGGTGAATATTCCCGTAAAGTATTCTAGCCATTCATGGTTCTTAATTAGTGGGTTTGGTTCTTTGGGGCGTAGTGGACAAAGAATCCAAGACCGGCAGAGGCTTTTCCCGAATTTTGCAGACTCGCATATCGGTTTCGTATTGGGCGCACGGGGGTGTTTGTCCTAAGCAGGTCTTTATACACGCGCTTTAAATTAGCAAGATGGGCTAGATTCTTACTGCTGCTTTCCTTGTATTAACAGATTATTGTCTTGATAGTGCGGCATTCTTGGTCAAACCAGGCTTTGCGTTTAGACCTAGTGGTACGACAGCAAACGGTCGTTGTTGACGTCTGTCCACCGGCCCACCGAAAACAGCGCTCGTAGGTGCCGAAGTCTTCTCAACGACGTTCAAGAGGTGGAAGAAGATGAAGAGCTTGCTCCCGTTTATGCACGGTGATCCGTCGCGATAGATGTGGATTGCATCTGCTAATTGTGACTACGTTGATTGCAAGATAAAAGGTGATCCTCAGGTTGTTGATACAGATGCCTGGCGCGTGTGCCGATGCTATTACTATATCCACGACACTTGTGCCGTTCCATGCCGTATACGTAATTTGTTGCCAATTGTATTAGATCTGTACAACTGAGGTTTCAACTCCTTCTCCTATAAATAATTTCCTTTAGATTCAACTCCGTCAACTCCTATAAATAATGTGCTTCGTTCGTTTTGTTTTGAGAGGTCACAGTTAGAAGCTCCGGCGATCACATATATCGTTCATTCTGTGTGGGCATAAAAGCAAACATTCGCCAATCTCGTATAAAATATCTCGCACCCTCGCTCTCTCAGGTGGGCTGTATATACATATGCAATAGTAGTAGTCTTTCGTCTTCACAATGATTCGTCTACTTGTAGCTGATAATACCTGTGACCACACGTTCGTCGGACCACAGTGCAGATTTGATATTAGGCACGGCTTTGATAGCGATACCCGACTTTGGCCTACCGCATCCTTCCGTTTTGATTCCGCTTGATCATAATAGATCTTGTAGCATGAGAATACATTTATTTGGTTGTTATTATTTGTTTTTTTGGTTACAAACGCTTTCATAAGTAATATACAGGTAGTTCAATAAGTTCTTAGAATGAAAACCAAGAATTTTCCAAATCATGTTTTTAAATTTATCTTATTCGATATACTCCCCGAGATGCTCAATACACTTTTCCCACCAAGATTTCAGAGCTTTTATACCTCTTAAGTAGAATTCCGCGTCTTTAGACTGAAAATAGGCATTGAGAGCAGCCTTAATCCCTTCATTGCTGGAAAAACGCTTTCCACCGAGACTATTCTTCAAATGTCCGAAAAGGAAATAATTAGAGGGGGCCAGGTCTGGAGTATAGGAAGGTTGTTCAATAAGTTCGAACCTCAGGTGGGCCAGTTTTGCCGTTGCTTGCCGCGACTTGTGTGCGGGAGCATTGTCCTGGTGAAACAGGACAACCTTCTTCTGCAAAGCGGGCCGTTTCACGATGAGTTCTTGCTAAAGGCAGTCTAACAGTCTTGCCTAATATTCTCCTGTGATCGTTTTACCGCTCTCAAGGTAGTCGACCAGCATTATTCTACGTTGGTCTTAAAAAACTGTAGCCATCACCTTTCCGGTCAATGCCGTTGTCCGCACCCTCTTCGGAGGTCCTTCATCAGGTGCACACCATTGGCAAGATGCTTCTTGGGTCTCGGGAGTGTAGTGATGGACCCAGCTTTCATCGACGGTCATGAATCTGCGCCAAAAATCCGACGGATTGTTCGACATCTTGGCCAAATTTCGCTGTGAAGCGAAAACAGGAGCGTTTTTTTGGCCTTGGTTGAGCAAATGCGGCAGCCATTTTTCTCTGAGCTCTTTCATCTTCAAGTTTTCGTGCAGGATGAAATGCACACTACCCAAACTGATCCCCAAGGCCTCCGCTATCACCCTAATGTTCACTCGCTTATCTGCGGCAACGATTTTCCGCACCTTTTTCCACGTTTTCCTAATCAGTTGCCGTTTTTGGGCGTTTTGAACGTAGTTCATCCCGGTGCTCCTGCGACCTCTTTTTAACTCATTAATCCAGTTGGAAACAGTGGCAAAACATGGCGCAGAGTCACCGTACACCTCGTCTAACTCAGTTTTCACTTGGGTCGCATTCCAACCTTTGAAATAAAATGCTTGATAACCACTCGAAACTCTTTTTTCTCCATTTTTCAAAATCACGCCGATACGTTGCACGGGAAAAGCGATCAAACGAAATCGCAACGGCCAATCACCATAATATTTTGACTGCTGGCAGTCGAAAAGTTGCAGTTCCTAATAGCGGTGGAAGCGCGCCAAAATTCGAATTCTAAAAAGCTCATTCTAAGAACTTATTGAACTACCTGTAAAAGCAGACTCATTAAAATAGTTCTTTCCATGTAGGCGTGTAATTGACGTAGTAGTCCTTCGACGTTCCACAAGAGGCACCTCGAAGTAGTAGTCTGCTTATAATTTTGTACCATGTCGTTGCATACCGTTTTACTGTTGTTTAGTCAACACATACAATTCTGACTCTCCATCTCATCGTATTTGTCCGATGGTCGCATTGTCTTCGTGCATACGGATCCTGATGGCTGCCGTTGTTCTTCAGCACCAAACCCGAAAACACAGAAGACCCGATAACCCAATAGGGTTTCAGTGGGCCCCGAAATGGTCGAAAATGTATCGCTTCCGGCCAGATCGTCAGATCTAGAAGCTCATTAAAATTAATTATGGTAACAATTGTAATACGTTTGGGTCTCCCTGCTAGCTTTGTCACTTTTACCCCGGCCTCACTACCTGTAATTCGGTTGACATATTCTTTTATGTCGTCCTCACTGTGGCGACTCACTTGGAAGCGACTTACAAACAAAGCTCTGTAACGCGGTCTCTCCGGTATATCTTT